>JABFER010000150.1:0-105999 GCA_013618295.1 Fusarium armeniacum | reverse complement strand
GAGGAGGAGGAGGAGGAGGAGCGGCACCGGCAGCAGTAACCTCGATCTTCGGTGTTTCGCCATCGCCTGGAGGAGTGATGGGTGACGAAGTCTCCATACTGGGGTGTGAAGGACCAGTTGTGTCATCCTCGGAGTCGCTACCATCATACTTCTTAACCTTGGAGCCGATCTCTCCGAGCAAACCAGCTTGTTGCTTAGCATCGATGGTTGGTCGCTTCATTTCCACGATTCTGGGCTTCTCATAGACAACACCATCTTCGCCCTCAGTCTCATCGTCTTCATCGATCACCTCACCATCAGAACGTCTCTTGAGAGGCTTGCGAGGGATCTTGGTGTTGCGGTTGATACTGCCCAATACGCTGTTTGTGAAGTCTCGGGGAGGCGTTCCACCACCAGGGGGCGTTCCAGGTCTATCATCCATCTCCTCACGAAGAGCTCGAAGGCGGTCTGAGGGTCCGACAGCATCTCCCCACACACGTCCCTCGAGCTTGTATTGGGTCTTTTGTCGCTCGATCTGCATCTGTAGTCGCTCCATGAGGCGGTTGCGGTCCAGAATGCCTTGCATACGAGCAGGATCCTCGGGGGGTGCAGTCTTGCTGGAAGCGTTTGCACTCTTGATGGCTTTGGAAGCTGCAACATCTTGAGCATCTCGAAGCATCAAGTACAATTCTCTGGTCTCCAGCTCATATCGCTGTGCTTCCTTGGCTCGCATAGTCTGCATGCTATCCAACTCGGCTTTGAGTCCATCTGCCTGTCTCCTTTGAGCATCGATGAACCGTGCTTGCTCCTCCAGTTGTCTTTGCAACTTGGCAACTAATCCATCTGCACCTAGCTCCAACTGAGCCTTCATCTCATCGCGCTCCGCCATAGCCGCTTCTGCGATCTGTCGCGATTCGAGCGCTTCATCCTGTGCCTGCCTGGCTTCCGAATCTGTATGCAGCTTGTCTAGCAGACTTTGGACCGTGAAATTGAGACTCTGCTTAAGATCCATGTTCGGCAATCGCCTATCCATAGCAACGTAGCTCAGCATCGAATCGACCAGCTGGAACATGCGCAGCCGCTCTTCGCCATCGTTGGCACGGATGAGCATGAGATGCTGTAAAGCTGAAATGAAGTAATCCTGCGTCTTGGTGCCATGAAGGCGCTGCTGAATAGCATCTGCAATCTGAACGGGATCAGTGAGATCCTTGACTTCGCCCTCTACATCGTCCTTGATGCTGCTGTTTTCCCGTTCCAACATGTCCTCATAGTCGATGGCCTCATTTGTTCGGAATCGCTCGATCTGCTTGTCCAGGAGTTCGTATTGGAACTCCTCCATCTTCGTCAAGATCCGCTTGATGCCACATGCTGTAAACTGAGCTCGGATGTGTATCCTCAACTCCAAGTCTCTCTCGGGCGAATCGATTATCATGTTGACAAGCATGAGGGTCGCGACGGCATATTCCATAAGCAAGTTCTCCATTCCAATACCACCAGTCCTCAATTCTTCACTTGCACCGACCAAACTTCCCATCTTACCCCTGCCATCGATGGTAACTTCCACGAGGCGCATCCAAGCATCAAATCGACCATTCTCGCCAGATGCAACTTTGACCTCATCGAGAGCTTGGATAACCTTCAAGTGGCCTTCGGAATTCTCTCCCCACGTACACAAGAAGGTAATGATTTCGCTGACAAGCTTTCGCGTGGTGAGTCGAGGAGAAATGAGCGAGCTGGCGAGTGCCACCATGACTTTCTGGTGAATCAAGGCATCGTCGGCACCAAATTTGTTGTTCATCAAGGCCTTCACACACTTGATAATATCGTACTCGCGGTCAAGACCTCTGTCGATGCGGCCACTGTCCTGGGCAGGTCCCTGTGCCGTCTTGCGGTTGATCTTAAGCAGCAAGGTCATCAAGGCGACCTGTCCCTGGCACTCGACAAACCTCTTCACCCAGCCAATCTGCTGAGTCCTTAGGTTTACCTCCAAACTTCCCATGCCCTTCGTGTCAAGTCGGTCCTCCATAACTCGTCGAACATACCATTCTGGGGTGCCCTCCTCGTCGGAATAAGTCGTGATATCGGGGGTCGCTGTGTACTGGGTCGGTCGTGCTGTTTGTCGACGTTTCTGCTCGCCCTGCCACTCGGTGAGTCGATCTTGATAGAGCAACGTCCACTTCTTTTGGGCCGGGTAAGCCATCATCTGTCTCCTGGCCTGCTCAGGGAGGTTGTGCCATCCTCGCTTCTGCATTAGCTGAAGAAACATCTGTTCGACCACATTATCATCGTCAGGTTTCGGGAAATAGAAGCCACCCTGAGGATCGCTTTGTCCTGGGGGAGGTCCCGAGGGAAACTTTGTAAATCGGTGGGAATCGCGGTTTGAGTACTGCGAAGCAGCATACGAGCTTTGAGAAGATGCACTAGGCATTGCTGTGCTTGGTGAGCGTGATATCACAGTGTGGGCGTGGCGTGAATTACCTGACTGTATGCTCAAGTTGTCCGCTGAGCCTCGAGCAGTGGAAGACATTAATGAGTCGTATCGGGGGTTAGGAGCATTATTTGAGTGAGACGAACTGCCCCTGGCAGGGCCCCATTGCTGATATTGGGTCTGGCGTCCTGTCGAAGCCATGGTAACATTTGAATTGTTATAACCGAAACCAGCAGGCTGGCGTCCTGGAGAACGGGCCCCAGACTGGCCTGACCCGTCCCAGCTTGGATATTGGTGATAATCTAGGCCATTTTGATTGAGGTGGTGTGGAAGAGGTTCTCGGCGCACCGGCATCTGCTCGCCCTTGGGTAAGTATTCGACAGGAACCGGAGAGCGTGACCCGCCCCCGATAGCATCGTATGGGATCGAAGTTATAACCCCGGCCATCTGGTTGATACCGCCGTCGGAGGACTCTGGGCGACCGTCAAACGAGATAGCAGACGACTCTCGCTTATGGCGCGAGGACCGAAAGCTGGCTGCATCGTCTGCGGGGTATCTCGAGTCTTCATTCAAGCGTTTATCTTTGTGCTTACTTCGCGAGAAGAGAGACCGGCCGCCAGAGGACTGTCTCGTCTTGTCAGACATGGCGACAACAAGGTCGTGTCCGCGACAATCGTCGAAGCCGAGTATTTAGGTTGCGAATCGTATTTCAAGAGCAATGTCGATTTCGAGCTGGTGTGTACAAGCAAAAGGAAAAGGAGAATTCAAGGTCGAGGGCTCGTAATCGTCTACCAACGGCTACGAGTTGAAACACGTGAAGTTGGCGATGTGCTGGCCCTGGGCCGCTCGCTTCATTTGGGGCACAGTATTCGACGTTGAATGAAACGCTGGGAGGTTATTCGGGGTGCGGAGGATCTCCAAATCGAAGCGGCGTGAACGTTGTGGGCGGGCTTGAAACCTTGATCGCCGGGAGTTGCTTTTGACAGAAAGGAAATGTATGTAGATACTGCACTGTAAGGGACTGGAAGGGGGGTAAAGGTAAAAAAAAGGTAAGGTAAAAGACAAAGAAAAGGCCTAAGCTTGACCGGATGATGCCGCTGCTTGAAGGAATGGTGCCAGAATGAAACGAATCGAACTGCAAACCGAATTAACTCAAGGTGGTGTGCATAAAGGAGCGTAGCGTAGCAGTAAAGTAAAGTGTTGGATCCGACCTAATCATCAAGTCAGTTGGGTGTCCAAAAGACGGGGATGATCTGGTTGGATTGGATCCTTTCTCTATCGTCAGGGATCTTCTAGCTGCTCAAGCCAAACCGAGGGTCACGGGCAAGACGAATGCGGATTGGCTCGAGTGTCTATGGGGATGATGGATCCAGTATTGCTTAGCCGCCGCTTAGAGGTCGGGTAGGCACCTAAGGAAGCTAAGCTAGGAGCGATTTCAGCGCTGTGAGCGCCAAGGAGTACCTGGGTCATTACCTGCTAGTGTACGAGCGGGCATCGAGAATCATCCATGGATCCATCCATCCATCCTTGTGAAATAGAGCAGCCTGGGCCAGGTACTCAAACGTCCCAAAATCCCTAACAGAATGTGATTATAGTGAAATTGATATTTTGAATACATAAACCAACCAATATGGACCTTACAGCCAGTCAATAGGTATATCATTGGGCACCATAAGTGGATGAAGTTCACCCAAACTACTAAGGTTCCATGGATGATTTACACCCCTAAAAAAGCGCTGTGACTGGGCGCTGGCCCGACCTCGTAGGATGGACGCTTTTTAGTAACGACCCGTCAACAGGCGGGGGATTTTTGTCCCAAAAAATCAAGGGACCTATCAGGGGAAGTGGGCTTTCAAGATTAGAGACGCGTAGGCACAGTCAACCTAGTACATTTTGCTGGATTATATTTCAGATTGTTTCCAGCGTTATCAGAGGTAAAGTGTCCACGGCTTGTCATAGTTATCCCAGGAAACTGGGACTGTCAATTAAAATATTAATCCCACTGATAGTGCTGCAAGATCTTTGAGTTACAGTAAACCCTCGTACCAACATGCGGCACCTGTCATACTGGAGTGCTACCTAACTATAAATCCTTACGAGTGCCAAGTTGATGGCTTGCTTGGAAATGGTTCATGCAACCAGCTAACTACTACATATGTAACTATGATTTTTGTGTTACACTTGAAGTCATGAGGCGTTGTCAATTGTTACACATTTGCCTGGTTTTCATGGGAGCGTCGATAAGCTGAAATCTCCACAATGTACACATGCATGGAATTCTTTCAACTGTCTCAACTATCCCTTGAACCGCGTGCAGTTCGGGCTTCTCCTGTGTCTCAGGGTCCGTCTATATCCGTCCACTATTTCGAGACGAGACATAGGTAGATCTCTCCTCTCCATCATTGATTCTTAAGCGAGGCCGGTTGTCTCAGGGCCTCTATTCGTCTCATTCCATTTGCTTTCAACTGCCGGCTGTCGAACGGGGACTTTTGGATCATGAGTGTGATTCTACAAGCCATTGACTGTAACGAATATAACGTATAACGGTTCAACCGCATTTATGTACCTGAGTTTCAATTGTTGATACGAAGTCGCTTAAACATACATAGTAAGTTATCAGGAGCGAACACTGGATTTGGACTGGGGTACAGCAACACACTTAGATAGGACCTATGTCAAGGAAATCAGAAGCAAATAAAATAGCTAAAGAGCAGGTTGAAGATAGCATAAAATAACTGTTATTTTGTCCATTCTGCAAGTAGATCCAAGTTTTCTGCGACTCCAAGGTTGTGATATAATCCTAGGTTATATCTCGCTCGTATTCACGACGTGTCCAGCTTGAGGGAAGAGGTCGATATGATCAATTGCTCTGTAACCGTATCCGTACACCTCCATGCCCGGGTTCCAGAAAGTTGACCTCTGAGATTTAGGATACAAAAATAAATGACCTAAAAGGTCCGACCTAAGCAGCATAAACTGACATACTTATTTCGTCTCTTATGCTCCTAGCGGCCAATTCTAATTCTGATACCCTGATGCCGTAGACATGGAGATGTTACATGACCCGCTCAAATGAATGGCGTGCTGTGGAAATTTACCGATCATGGACTAAGATAATGCATCCATTTGATCCGAAGGCTACAGATAGCTGGGTGATTATGATGTCGATTGCCTTGATGCATAGTTTCGGCTAGAATTCAGTTGCAAATCCCACTGCTTTATATACTTTGCTTCCAGAATAATGAATCGGAGACATCGATCACTGGACAGTCTTTAATTGATAGATTTCAACGTCGTTAATATTGGCACTTTTACACCCTTGCAAGTCTAAACCCTTCTGTTGGTCAACCCCTTTTTAGCGGGATCTTCGGCGTCGTCACCTCCCACTGGGCCCTTTGTGCTTGTAGCTTCAGCCACGTTTCCAGGGCAGCCTGCAGCCTACTAAGGTCTACTATATCGTTAGTCAGGTCCAACCTGTCGCAACCTCAAGGCAACGTCGGATTTCAAACCTCACGGCATCCGCCGCATCCTCGAAACTTGTATTCTACGCTGAAACAGGCTACAGTATCGCCCCCTCCAGTCTCTAAGAGGTAGAACATGGGCGCGACAATGTCCGTCATCAAGGTACGCATTCATCATGACAACTGCATTCGTAGCGGTATGGTACGATACGATACTAAAATCTGATCGCAATTAGACGCTCATTGTTCCCGCTGTCATCTCATTGCTTCTCTTTATTCTACTCACATACGTTCTTATTCCGCTATGGCGTCGATATGCTCGCTATAGCCAATACCTTCCCCTCGACACGTTATCGTCCCATACGTCGTCCCTGCGCGAGCGCATAACGGCCCGTGTAGCTGCGTGGCGCTCCAATCGCGATGTCGCGTTCGCATCTGATGACGGTTTCGACGACGGATTAGATGATGATGATGGGGAAGAGCTTGGGAATGTCGACGAAGCTACATGGCGTCAGATGGAGGCAGATACCCGTGCGGCCCGGCCAGACAATGCCAGGCGGTTGAGCAGAGAGTAAGCGACCACAAAGAGAACATGCGGTTTGTCATATCATGAGCATTGCTAACTAAATACAGTCTAGAGGAGGGATTTAGGGACGATAGTGACGATGAACCAGACCGGTTAGCAAGGAACAACTTCAGGTCATAATGCCATAAGCACATTCTGTCCTTTTTAAAGGCAGTTGATGACGATCAAGAAACACTGTCTATGCTCGCTATGAAACTTCACACCTACCCGAATAACGGCAGGGGCGGTTTTTTTGATACTGCCCGTGATATCGCAACTGACTTACACGGGATGGGATTTGTCATGCGCCTGAGTAACGAACTAAGGATGTAGTTACGGTAGTCAGGTGCAAACGGGCGAGAAGGAGTAATTGCAAACAATACGGCACCTTTCTAGGTATTTTGAAGAGGTAGGAGGCACCTGGCTGGGCAGTGAAAGATCCTGATGCTAAGACATGTTCCTCCCAGCGCCAGCAGATGTCGATTTGTTCTACCTCTACATCTCACACACACATACACAAACACGCACTAGCCGCATCTCAGGTATCTTTTTACTTTTATTGTCTTCGTTTAAAGCACCATGGGACCACGCTCTTTTTCACCGTCCCGAGGCGAGGTGTCCGTACTGCAGCCTCAAAGGACCCAGACCATAGTAGAAACTTCTTCCGCGGGAGCAAAAGCCCGCACTGACTCGAAGAGAGAACTACCATCTCTAATAGAGGAAGCCTCGCAGTCCTCCGAACCTCCGACACCGCCACTGTCACTGTCACTGTTGAGTCCGACACCGCCATTGTTGAATCCGCCTCACGAAAGTGTCAAGTACTCAGTGTTAGCCCATTGTGGCAATCTTTGTGTCATATGCGGCAGCGCATACTCTCATACAGCTCAATCCCGCCAGTTTACAGAATGGAAGAAATCAGAACCTCGGGCATTCCTTCCTTGTGGTCACCACTTTGGGATATCATGCCTAAAGAAGTTCTTGAGAACCGACGCCGCGGATTTCAACTATCGATGTCCCTGGGGAGGCTGTCTGCCTGTCCTGCATCAATGTACGCACATTGCTATTCCAGCGTTGCAGAGACCTGCTCGCTTCGATTTGGTTCGATCGAATGATCATGGCCTGCTGCCTTTCGATTGCGAATACTGTACCACAGCGAAGGCAATGAAACTACAGGGAAGTGAAACCAAGCACTTCTTTCGAAAGATCCATACGGAAAGCAAACTGAAACACAAATATCACGACCTGCGCTGGAAGATGAAAACATCGGAAATTAAGCTTGGACACTACATGTTTAAACAAAAGCGGTTCGTCAAGAGCAGTTGGGACGCCTTCGGACACCTGCTGCATGTTGTCGTGTTTCGAGGTCAAGGGGAGGTTGAAGAGGAAGAGTAAGAGGACCCCAAGGATTCTGGGCTAGTTAAGGGAAACATCAGTAAGAAATTTTTTCAGCGACACGGTTTTAGCGATATGTACGTTTAGGCAGGCAATAAGAGACGAAATGTTTAGTCCTAAGACACGAAATGTTTAGTCCTGAGAGACGAAATGTTTAGTCCCGAGAGACCAAATGTTCAAGCCTCGTGTACACGACACAAGAGATACACAAGACCGTAGTGCTGGCTCCATCATCCCAGGTATAGTCAAAGCCCCATCCTAGGTTCAGATCGTCTTCTTCCTTTATGTCCTCCTTCCCGGTCTCTTCTGTAAGGCCTTTTTCTTTACTTGAGGAGAGGGAATCTAGACAGTAACTACCCTTTGGTGGGATGTGGCCGGCTTGCCTATAACTTCATCCCCATTCTCCTCGAAGTACCTATCATAAAGCTTAGGCTCCACAAGCATAATAGACGAAACCAATTCACTAACTTATTCTGTCTAACAACATAAATACCCTAAGGTCATTTCGGCTCTCACCCTAAAACTGACTGACTAACCTTTTTGCTATCTCTTAGATAGACTCTGAACGTAGAATCCCTTAGGAGCAGATATAGCTTAGGCTATGACTTGCTAATAGGTAATCTTCAGGTATTATCCCTAGTACATCGAATTCTCAAGACGGTTTTCGCCAATACGTATCGCTTTCTTGTACTATCAAGTCTCGCAATTTCTCATTTCTTTGGGTGTCAGCGTGTAAGTCAGAGTGTAAGGTCACTTCAAAAGTACAAACAACCATGTATACAATCTGAATTGATATTCAAAACAACATTTTCCAGTGTTTTCGTACAAAGCACCTCCAGTTTTAGCCGTATACCTGTGTACTAAGGCAAGCAGGTAGGTGTTTTTGTAACAGATCGTAATGGTTAACGTCGCCAGTTCCAGTGAAGTTCAACTGTAGGTTTATTTGGTGCCCCACAAAATCTACGGTTGTCAACCTCGACATCATCACTTCCCATCCAACACAAACCGTCTACCTTTCCTCTTCAATATTTTAGACTGTCACAACTCCCGATCAAAATGCGTTTTCGAACAGAATTAAAGAACATTCGCACATTTGCCAGTGAGTTCCCTTCCCGCCCGTCCCTGCGTCAATCTTACTGTTTTTCTTGACACTTACTAACCGTGAATCTCTAGAGCTTGTAGCTGCACTTGGCTCTCTCGAGAAGATCGCCTGGTTACGCCTCAGCGATGACACGGCGCGATTCACAGTCATCCCAGATATGGGATCGCAAGTCTGGGCGTATGTCTGTTTTTCCGTTTTCATGACTTCAACGCTGACAATCTTCGAGCTCACTTGCTATGGATTTCATATTCGATGGCTACCACATCCAATCCGCAGAGGCAGGCAACACCATTAACCTAGAGCTTCCCCTCCAACCTCTACAACGTGCTCTCAAGTCAGCACTCAACAGCATGTCTGCTTCCTTGCGCCTCACAAAGAAGGATGGTTTGCCAGTTCTTTCTATGACAATCACGACAACCACATCAGCTGCCAATCCGCCCGGAGCCGCGAAACCTTCAGGCACAGCTGCAGGCGATGACCCCTTTGACGACGATGACATGTTTCAGCCTGAACACCTCGAAACTAATCTACGGCGGGAGCATGAAAAGATCATCACGCAAGACATACCTGTACGGGTCCTTCATCCAGAGACCGTCGAGACGATCATGCAGCCCAGAGTACGTGAACCAGATGTTCACATCCAATTACCACCACTCCTTCAGCTCAAGGCCATTTCGGATCGCTTCACCAAACTTGCTATGGCCTCCAACACTAGCTCAAGCAACAACAGCAAATCACCCAAGCTTGAAATTAGCGCCAATATGCATGGCGGTTTGCGGCTACGAATCGCTACTGAAACAACCGATATATGTAGCGTGTGGTCCAACCTCGAGAACCCAGAGCTGGATCCGGCACAACTCGATTGCCCCGTCGAAGAGCATCCAAGCACAAAGTTCCGAGAAGACGGGCCCGAACGCTGGGCGACAGTTCGCGTGGATGGCAAGGATTGGAGTCGTGTCTTGAGTGTCGGTCGTTTAGAAGGCCGGGTAATTGCTTGTTTTGCGGATGATCATGCTTTGATCCTTTACGTCTATGTGCCTCAATACGACGATGCCACAGCTGATGACTCTGTCGTGACGGTAAGTCTACTTTTTTCCAAGATAAGCTGCATTGGACCACGCTAATAAGTATCAGTATTATGTGCAGTCGTATAGTGTATAAAACAAACACAGAAGGAATCTCATCACGATATCTCGGCGTTAGACTTGTGGAGTTAGGGAAATAATGATAGACATCTGCGAAATCATGGTTCAATATACATGCGTCGTGTTGGTCGACTACCTCATGCAAGGCATTCTTTATCGTATTATCGTTCTGCATTGAAATCCATTCGAGTCATAATCCGACGGTAGTATCGCTGCTTCTATGCTTCTGCTAATCCAATACATTACAACTTGACCTCCACACCAATAACTTGTATACAAACGCTGATTATAGCCCCAGGCCAACGATTCCTCAATCCCACTACTCGCCTAATCACAGAAAAAAGACAATAATCTATTATTAATACATTCCGATTCGTTCCTAGCACGAATCCCCACAAGAACGCCTAGAGTGGATTTGGCAGTCCAAATCCAAACGATGAGACATCTCACATTTGTCTTATTTGGCCATAACATCAACATAGCGACCCTTTCGTGGCTTCTTCTTGTCGCCGGCCTTGCGAGGTGCCACACTAAGCAAATCATCGATACTGCTAGCATTGCTCATGCTCGTGGTTGGCCGACTAGGCGGCGCGCTGGCATTGCTGGTGTTGGAAACTGATCTGGTCATGGCAGGTGGTGCCAGGCCAAGGCTTTCTGTAGACGCTTGCTTCGTCAACTCAGGCGTGCCAGCGCGCAACTTTGGGTTCATGAGTGGCGGCGGTGCGCTGTTGCTCGAGATCAAAGGTGGAGGTGGAGGTGGAGTGCCTGCAGGCGGGGGAGGAGTTCCAGACACAGAGCGAGGACCTGCCTTGGGAGGTGGAGGTGTAGCAGTCTTGGCTGGCGTGTTTTCAGCGCCAGGCTTCTTGTTGACCCATCGTTTGAGATCAGGGTCATAGACAAAGCTGCTGGCCTCACCCAGTTTGGCACGGATGGGCTTGCCTGGTGAAGATTCACCAGATGAAGACGGTTCGAGGGCGGCCTTCTTGCTTCCTCCGAACCACCCTCCAAAACCCCATCCCTTCTTGGACGACTGCTGAGCTGCCGCACGCTTCGCTGTTCATTTTGTTAGTGATATATTATATCAGTGTGGAAGGGACAAACTTACCATCCTCTTCGGCAGCCTTGCGGAACATTTCCTCGTTTTCTCGGTCCTTGTCCGTCTTCGACTTCTCAGCGGGCTTCATAGAAGGAAAGTCATCGTCATCGTCATCCATGATACTCTTCTTCTTGGGCTGGTGTACTTCACCATCATCTTCTGCAGTTGACTGAGGTTCATAAGATGGTGGCTCGTATCCATAGGGCTGGAAAGAGGGAGGCTCGTAGCCGCCGCCGCTGCTCTCATTCTTGTTCTCTTCGCTTGCCTGCTCAGAGGGGTTGAATGACATTTGAGGAGGCTCGTAGCCATAGCTGAGAGGTTGAAAGCCTTGCGCAGAAGAGTCGGCAGGTTTGTCGTCGCCACTCATTGGTGTCGAGGCTGGCATACCGTATGGTTGGTATCCAGCAGGAGAGTAACCTTGTGTAATTTGGGCAGCGGGAGCAAGGCCTGATCCACCAAGCCCAGCGCCGTTCGACTCAGGCTGAGGAACCGACGGTGTGTAACTGTCCCCTTGGTTTGCCGAAGCAGCCCCGGGGTAGGCGGGCTCGTATGGGCTTTGTCCATAACTTGCAGGGGTCTGATCCAACGAGCTTCGTCCAGGTGTGTACTGAGAAGTAGGAGAGTAGGGGTTCAGATTAGCGGTAGGTGTCATGCTGGCCGGTGCATATTTTGATGACGCAGCACTCGTAAGCGTCGGAGCAGGCGTCATTCCGAAACCAGGCGATTGCTGACCATAGATGTCAAAGTTCGACACTGAGGGTGATCGACTGAACTCTCCCGAAGGACGGGTGAACGGTCCTGCATCTCCAGCACCGCCAGCACCTCCGGCGTTCTCCTCGGTATCATCTCCAGCAACGAACTTGTTAAATCTGTTCCACATGCTGTCCGAGACCTTGTTCATGCTTGGCTTTGAGATCCACGAGCCGCTCTCTTCCTTTGGTGCGGACTTCAACCTTGACATAAAGTCTTCGACCGCGGTCTCAAGAACGTGGTGATGGTAAGGGGACCGCTTAGTCTGGGCGGACATGGCTGTCAAAATAGCATCACAGTATTGCATAGCCTTGTCTCGGTGGCCATATTCGGCAAGGGTCATGGCATGCTCGAGCTTGTAAGCGGCCAGATGAGGTGTTCCTGCTGCGCCAAGAGCTCCGCCAGCAAGAGACAGGCCATATTCGTAGACTTCGCTCAGCTGGAGAGCTTCTGTCTCTTTAGCAAACTGGTCAGACTGTTGTCGATGATCAGCTCCAATGAGCACGAAGTTTGCGTTGGGGTCATCCAGTCCGCCAAAGATTGAAGAATGTCGGCCAAAGATGAAGCAGATGTGGGCAGCTTCAGCTCGTCCATAGCTGGACAGTAGATTTCCAAGAGCATTCAGACCCTTGATATCATCGGTGCTCCGGTTGCTCAGCACAAGCGAAAGAGTCTCGCGCCATTTATCTAATCCGTCTAGTGTATCCTTAGAGGGTCCGGAACCTGCATCAGTAGAAACGAGTTGGAGACCAGCCCGCGCGTGCACAGGAACGAGTTCGTCAACACAGTCCTCAAAGTTGCCAGAGAGGATCTTGTAGAGGGCAGCCATAGACTCGTTGGCGTGACCGGGATAGTTGACTTCTTTGCGAACAAATTCTTGGGATACGCGTTTGTAAAGGTCTCCCTCAACAGTGTGCGAGATCAACATGGCGTGTCCCCAAAGTCGCTTGTCAACAAGGGCCCATACAGCCTTATCTCGGTCACCTCTCAACAGGTGATGTCGAACCTGATCCATAGTGGACACGTCAACACCATCAGCCTGCATCGAGGTAACAGAGGCAATACCTGCTGCAAAGCTACTGGCAGTAGGGTAGAGGGCTTCGTCACCAGCAGCTGATGCGGCCTCTCCAGGGGAAAGAACATCTCGAACAGCTGCATCAACAGTAGGGTTACCCTCCAGAATGCCGTCATTCTCAACGAAAATGCGCATGATTTTCCAGAGCAGCAAGCGTTCGACAGCTCTCTTTGCTTCGAGGGAAAGCTGAGAGTGGAATGAAACGTCGGGCAAATCCTTTTCCAGCAACTCGATTCCAGCATCAAGCCACGAAATTGTCTCCTTCTTCTTAGACTTGCCCCTCAGAGGTCCGGGGAATTTAGCCACATGCTCTTGAAGGGGTTCAAGGTCCTTGACACTCTGAACCTTTACTTCTCCGGGTGTGCGCACAATCATGGGAACAGCATGGCCCATGCCATATCGCGGAACACTCTTGGGAAATGATGTTACGACAGTACCACCAACACCCCACGAGATGATAGGCACACCTTTCCATCGTTGGAGTTCATCGTTCTCCCGACCATCAGTGGGCGCAATCATATTCATAGTGATAGACTGGCCGCGAGTCCGAACAGTTGAGACACCAGCGGCAGGAGCTGTGGGAGCTACTGGGGCATAAGGCGAGGGCGCTGGCTTTGCGCCTACCGGAGAAGGAAACGAGTGGGAATGAGCAGAAGAAGGGCGGCGTGTTGAGTCTGAAGATCCTTGGGCCTGCTTATGGCCGAAAGAGGCACTGGGCGATTGGGTTTGGGCTCGAGGAGGAGGCACAAAGCCAGGGTGCGCCGTTGATGTAGAAACAGGTGCATATGGGCCCGCTTGCTTAGGTGGTGACAGAGTCAACTGCCCAGCATAGCTGGGAGGGGGTGGTGTCTGGCGAGAGAGCTTGGGGGATGCTGGGTTGTATCTGGACTCCTGGGGAGGAGAAAGGGCTGCGCTTACAGACCTTGTTTGGGTCAGCTGATCATCTTCTTCGTCCACCTCTCGAGTGGGAGGAAGAGACGAAACTCGGCTCAATCTGGGCTCGAAGTGAGCAGTCTCAGAATGGGTCAGTGGACTTGATGTTCTAGGCTGGTGCGGCAGCATTGGTCCAGGGCCAGAATTGGCCACGGCTCCGTAGGACCCATGGCTTTTAATGGGTGGAGGTGCCGGTGAATAGCGGCTACTGACAGGAGCTGGCGGCGCAGTATGACTTGTGCCGGGAGCAGGGGAGTATCGGGAGGCACTGGTCGAGGGAGGCTGTGGCATATGGTTGGCAGAAGTGGTCAGAGCAGCATATGGGCTGACCCTTTCAGGCGCAACGAGACCAGCTCCTGGAATGGCAGGTGCCTGGGTCGAAGGCTCAGCATAAGGCTCGCTAGGAGGAGGGGCCATAGTAGGAACTGATGGTGGGGGCATCTGGTTCGGGAGCGAAGGGGCCAGTGGTGAAGGAACATGAGATGCGCGGACTGGGGGCGGGTTTCTGGCAGGAGAAGCAGCCCTCTGGCTTGTTCGTGAACTTGGTCGTGGCCTTGAAGTCATAGGTAGTTCCTCGAAAAAGTTTTCCTTGTGCTGGGCACCGGGAGCTGCAGGCTTCGGAGGTCCTGCTTGCTGAGTAGGCAGCCCATGACTAGAGGAGGGAGGCGTGAGTTTGGTTGGAGGGGCCGGCATGCCAACGCTCGCGCTTCTAGGCGGCGGTTGGACCGGTGCATGAAGTTGTTCTGTC
This sequence comes from Fusarium armeniacum, assembly GCA_013618295.1. Lineage (NCBI taxonomy): Eukaryota > Fungi > Ascomycota > Sordariomycetes > Hypocreales > Nectriaceae > Fusarium > Fusarium armeniacum. Next base: position 91,325 of record JABFER010000150.1, on the reverse strand, counting down.
TGTGAGAGTTGTTGCATGCTTGCCCTCTTGCGAGGCTTCACGAGATTCGTAACAAGATCAGTTGGCAGATCGTATGGTGAGTGATAGCCTCCTTTTGACTTATCAGCAAAGCTCTGTGCTTTGGACATTTCTGGGCGTGGTGGAGCTGGCTGGCCATATTGGGGAGCAGCACCGAAAGGAGTCAGACTGGGCGCTGGAGTATTGTATGCGGGAAATGGGGGAGCAGCCACTCCAGGCACCTGGCTAGCAGGGGCATAAGATGATGGTGCTGGGTGAACGGCTGGGGCTTGCGGCATGTAGGGATTTGACCCAGAAGGTTGGCGTGATGTAGGAAAAGGTGCGGGTGCAGGCGCAGGCACTGGGTCCGCAGCTGGCTCTTCGTCTTCCAGAAAACCCTCATCGTCGCTTCCAAAGAACGCAGCAGGGTCAACCTGTTTCTCCTCTCCAGCGTTATCGTCAAGCAAGAAATCATCGTCATCTTCTTCATCAGCGAATGCTTGTTCCCATTTGGAAGCGATATCTTCCTGTTTAGCGGGGGCCGAATCAGACGCAGATTCAGCAGGTGTTGGCTCAGCCTGTGCTGCTTGTTCCTCTTCGCCTTTCTCCTCACTGTCATCTGAGTCGGAGTCTGAGTCGTCTTCTTCCTCATCCTCTTCAGGAGTCCCTTCAAGCGTAGACTTCTTTGGAACAGAGCCTGCATTCATCGAATCCAGCACTTGCATGGTGGATTTTCGTTCCAAGGCAGGGGCATGCTGCTCCTCAGATGGAGGTTCAGAGCCCTGGACCTGACTGAAAAAATCAGACCCTTCGTCGCCTTCTTCTTCAAAAGGGTCGCTTGTAGTCTTGTTTTCTTGAATATTAGGCGTCTCGTTGGTTTCTTGAGCGGCTTGTGGAATTAATGGGATTCCTTCTTCATATCTTTCGTCAGAATCCTGGCCTTCCGGGCTCTTCAAGTCTCCTCCGATAGATATAGACGAAGAATGACCTCTTCTTGATGCGTTCAATCCCTGTGAAGCTTCCTCTTGCTGATATAGCTCCTCTTCTTCATCTGCTTCCCTCTCTGTTTCTTCCAACACATCCATGGCCTGGTTAGAGGGGAGAGGCTGTTGCTCATCCACCTCTGCAGTTGAGTGAGCGGGAGGAACTGGAGGGAATGAGTTGGTTCGGTCGCTAGGAGGCATGAATTTGAAAGGGTCGGTGTCGGTACGACTCAATGTCCATTCGCCCTCGTCATCGTCACCAAAGCTGATTTCGTGAGACACTGTACGAGCAAACGATCTTGAGCTTGAATGTTGAGCTACCGGTCCCTTGGGTTTTGAAACAGCCTCAGTGTCCACTTGCTCAACTTCCGCTTTCTCGGTCTCTGCTTCCACGGTGCCTGCTTGATCGGCGTCTTCTTCCTCAGTTTCTGGTTGCTTAACATCCGCCTGCTCGGGAATGGCCTCGCTGGGGGTAACCTCTTGTTGCGTCTGTTCGGGGACAGCATCGTCGGAAGCTAGCCAGCCATTGCCTTCGTCGTCTTCGTCCTCCTTTGAGAGCCAAGCGTTGGAGGCACTACCTTCCTCTGGCGATTCCTCGTCATGTTGCGACGGAATGTCTTGAGTTGTGGCGTGGTCGGGTTGCACAAGCGTGTCTTTTGTTGTTGTTGATGACGTCGCAGGCGCGGGTGACTCGGTGGAGCTGCTGCTAGCATCGGAATCGTTTGACATCGTGGCCAGATCTGTCGCTTTTGGCGATTCGGAAGCCATAGCGAAGCCGATCCAGGCGTTGGCTTGTGATGAGGAAGGTATCAAGTTTCAATGCCAGTAGCGAATACTTTGTGCGATCGTGTCAGCGGAACGGGTTCAACACAAAGGGGCTACTGCCGAGCTAATCTGCGCGGAGCTTGGACTGCCTCGCGACTTTCAGGGGGGGTAGAGGGGCTCAGTTCAGTAGTAACAGGGGAGAGAAGTAGTAAATCACATACTTAGTATACGAAGAATAAAAGTGAAGAGAATGGTGTAGCTGGCAATTAAAAGTCGATGTTCGCCATGTTCATCTGAGGAACGAAAGAGGCGTTACTGTAGTTGGAAGGGAAACGTTCTGGAAGTACAGTACAGATCGCAAATGCAAGTTGGCATGTTAGAAATATGGGGACCCGTCCCGTCTCATAGTACGGAGTTCGAAGGAATTGAGTACCTTAGTACCTACCGAATGATGACTAGATCCAGACGGGATGCGGAGCAAAAGAACTGTCCCGACAGCTACAACGGGTTTAAATCGTCTAAAGCATTGTCCAACCTCTATATAGTGATAGGACGTTATTTACTATCTGGTGGCGATTGAATCCATCATCAAGGTGCCATAGAACGATCTCATTATGGTCAATATTATTCGAACTGAATGTACCCTGCACTGAAGACACCTAGACTGGACTGGACTGGAAGGCCTTGATCAGGCCTATCATCACTACTTTGTCGTCATCCGTGGATTATCCGGTCGTTGTAAAACACCCTCATCATTAACTGGAATCTAGACCCGAACAATTCGCCATCCTTTGAATAACATCTGCTGACTATAACAAATCAACCCTGCTTCGAACGCCATGTCATGTCTTGGGCTGCCTGGATACGGCTGATAGCGATCCCGGTTGCATTCTTGGCAAATTCCTTATTCGGCGGACTGGCCAACCAAATGTCATGGCAATCTCAGGTTCCATGTCAGATTAATAGTAAACCTAACCTACAGCGCACCTAGTTTTACTCTGTACTCAAATATGAATTCATTCCATTATTCAAGGGTATTATTATCTATGCTATCATTAAAGATTATATATCTTTTGCTTCATCTTGCTTTTCATACATCTATCCAATATAATACACTAACTATCCAGAGCCTGTGCTTCACACATCTTGCGGTACAGTCCACCCTGTGAAAGCAGCTCTTGATGAGTTCCTGCCTCTGTGATCTTGCCACCAAGGAACACGCAGATCTTATCAGCGTCTTTGATTGTGCTTAAGCGATGAGCAACAGCAATTGTGATACGATCGCCTTCCTTTGCTGCTTCTGCAAGGGCGCCCTGCACGATCTTCTCACTCTCAGTGTCAAGAGCACTGGTGGCTTCATCAAGCAGAAGAACTTTAGGATTGCGGATAAGGGCTCGCGCGATGGCAATTCGCTGCCTTTGGCCTCCGGACAATTGAGCACCGTTTGAGCCAGCTTGTGTATCAATACCTTCAGGCAAGGATGACACGAAATCCCACGCATTCGCAGCGCGAAGAGCTGCTTCAATCCGCTCGGTAGAAACTGATGTGGCCGAGTCATTCTTTTCAGTCTCAGGGTCATCAACACCTAGAGCAATGTTCTCTCGTATTGTGCCCTGGAAAAGAGTAGGCTCTTGTTGGACAAGACCAACAATGCGACGGTAGAGGCGAGGATTGAGGCTGGGAAGAGCAGAGTTGTCAATACTAATGGTGCCACTTGATGGATCATAGAACCGCTCGAGCATGGCAATCATAGTCGACTTTCCACAACCTGAAGCCCCCACCAAGGCCACAAACTGCCCAGGCTTAACATCCAGGTCAATGCCACGGAGAACGGGAGCGTGAGGTCGCAGTGGGTACGAAAAGCGAACATTGTCCAAAGCAATCGGACCCCCTGACTTGGGGCCCTTGTCGCGGTTGTCAGAGGTTTCTTGAACATTGGGTTGAAGTTGGTTGAGCCAGAAGATGTAGTTAGCAGCGTTGACTCCCTTGGTGATACTGGTTGAGAACTGGAAAAGCTGACCAGAGGCCTGGCCCGAGTAGAAAACGCCGAGGAAAGCGACGAAGAAGTTGTACATCGAGATGTCGCCCTGTGACAAAAGACGACAGCCGTACCAGAAGCCAAGAGCCTGGAACCAATATTCAATCGATTGGGTGAGGGCAAAGAAAATCATGATTCGGAAAAGATCGTTCTTTGAGCCGGCAACAGCTCCGTTCAGCTCATTGACATACTTATCCAGAACAGACTCCTCAATAGCCAAAGACGAAACAGTTCGGATGGCGGTGATGGCCTCAGATGCAACCGAAGCGCTGGTAGAATATCGCTTGGAAGTGTCCCGGTCAAGCTTGGCATCAAGGCGAATTTTGAAGTAGCCTGAGCTAACCAAAGGAGGCAGACCGGCACAAACGACCACCAGACCTAGCTTCCAGCTGTGGATAATAGCCATGAGACTGCAAGCAGCCAAGTTGAGAATGGCAATGAGAATGAGAGCAACGTTGAAACCCATCAATTCCAGAATAGATTGAGGGTTGGAGTCAATACGACTAGCCAGGGCACCAGTACTGTTTTCTTCACGATCAAAAAACTGGAGGTCCTGTCGAAGCATGTCCTGCAGACTCTGTTTACGAAGCTTGTGGCTAAGAAACTGAGCGACAGTGTTGGTAGCATAACCAAGAACAAAGTATGACACGAGAAGGCCGGCGGCAAGGACGATGAACATGCTGGCATAGAAGTCTCCACGATCCCTCAATCTATCGCCGGTGAGAGTGAACACATCCACGACATGAGCAAGAAGAATTGCCTGCCCAGGGAATGCTGCGACAGCTCCCAGGCATCCCGCAAGAACGAAGAAGTATGACCATGCGACCTCGGGGCTTTCGCGAATGAGTCGATAAACGACATGGAAGATGCCCAGTTGCTTGTGGTTGTCGTAGTTGCCATGTTCCTTGCCAGCCTCGAGGCGTTCCTGGATGTGAGTCTCATATTGGGTGACAGTCTTGGTCATGTTAAGGTCTTCTTTTTCTTCTTCAGGGACAGCTTCCTCTTCCTCTTCGGTTGTCGAATGAGCTGACTCGTTATCCACAGCAAGGCTCTGGACCTTGACGAGTTTTGCATAAGCGCCGTCTTGAGCGATCAGGGATTCATGTGCGCCCTGTTCAATGATGGAGCCCTTGGACATGACGACGATGTTATCAGCCTTGCGAATGGTGGCGAGTTTGTGAGCGATGACGATGGTAGTACGGCCTTCAGATGCTTTATCGAGGGCTTTCTGGACGACGCTCTCTGCGTGAGGATCAAGAGCACTTGTAGCTTCATCGAGAAGAAGAACCTTGGGCTGAGACACAACACTACGGGCGATGGCGACTCGTTGTTTCTGACCACCTGAGAGAAGACCACCTCGCTGACCGATCTGTGTGTTATAACCATCAGGAAGTTCCATAATGAAGTCGTGAGCAAATGCCATTTTAGCAGCCTCTTCGATTCGCCTCATCTGTTCTTCGGCTGATGCATTCTCCGTCTCGGTGCCAACCAAACCGTGCTTGATGTTGTCGAATACGGATCCTTCGAACAGAACAGGTTCTTGCTGGACTAGGCGAACGTTTCGTCGGAGCCAGTTCAAGTTCAGCTGGTCAATGGGACGGCCGTCAAGTTTGATAGTACCGGACTTGGGGTTGTACCAGCGCTCAATAAGACCGACAATGGTGCTCTTTCCAGACCCAGACTGGCCTACAAGGGCGGTGACCTTGCCAGCAGGAATGTTGAGGGAGAAATTATCAAGCACAGTGATACCTGGTCTCGTGGGGTAGGCGAAAGAGATGTTTTCCAACTCTACGTGTCCAATAGTCTCGGAGGGGGTCTCGCCGGCCTTGGAAAGAGGGTCGATAGCCGATTCGCGGTCGATGAGAGTAAAGAGTTGGGCTGCTCCAGACATGGCACGACTGAAGTCGATGGTGTAGGGAGTAAGCTGGGTCAGTTGCACAGCTGCAATAACGACAGAAAGAAGAACTGTGAAGATGACGCCAGAGTCAGTGATCTCACCACTTGCGAGCATACGGATACCCTGCCAAAAAGCTAGACCAAAGCCAAGGTAAATGATGGTATAATCGGCAGAGAACATGAGACCAAAGAGAATTGAGATCTTCTTTCCAACAGTGTGGGCCTCCTCGAGGTGCTTGTCGAATTTGTCAACAAGTCTAGCTCGCATCTCAAAAGCATGAACGGTTCGGACACTGGCCAGAATGCCCTCTGCAAGCGAGTTGGCCTGGCCATGTATCTCCAGGATCTTCATCTCATGAACAGCCTCCATGGTAGCAACGACAGTCATGACAATGATGGTGGCCGGAGCGATACACAAGCAGATAAGAGTGAGCTTCCACTGCACAACAAAGGCGACGATAAAGGCAGTGAGGAAAGCGGCAATGCCTTGAAAGAAAAGACCAAGCTTCTCAGCAATACCAGTTTGGATCAAGCGACCATTCGAGGTAGCTTGAGTGGCGACAGAACCACCAGTACCAAAATCATAGTAGGCAATTTCCTGGCGGAGAGCAGCACGGAGGTACTCCTTTCGGATATTGCGAACAATGCGATAGGAAGAGTAGGTGAGGAAGACGTTCCAGATGTAGGAGAGAACGAAACGGCCAATACCGAGGTATACAAAGTACAGTCTTAATGGTAAGTTAGTATGTTGACGTAGATGCCTCGAGTTGGCTGATACTCACGCTAGATCTGCAACGTCTTTACGAAATTTGCTAGGTGCGGATTCCCCAGACGTGAAGTCAGTGATGATAGTGATGAATTGTCCAAAAATAAGATTTTGGAGAGCAATACCAGCACCTGAGCCTATGGCAGCAACAAGGGCGATAGCCTGCATCAGGTATTCTGTAGGCCCGGCATATGTAAGAATGCGCTTCAACGGTGTTAGTATACCTTGGCAGAATGAAGTTCGGCTGCAATTACCTTGTAGTCACTCCAGGAGCCCTCAATTTCTCCATCTTCACCCGGGGTGGGAGCATCGCCGCTTTCAGTGTTGACGACAACATCCTCAGGGGTTGAGGCAGCTTGGCTGCTGCTAGCAACCTTTTCGTTTTCCTTCTCGTTAATGCTTGAAGTCATGATGACTTTTGAACGTCCCTAAGCGAATACAAAATCCACCGTGGCAGGCTGTGAAGCCCAGGGAATATTCGTATTTGAGCCTTTTTAGTCTGGTACTTCGATTCTAGTACATGGAAGAATTAGACTACTTCAATCTTCAAGGCTTCAAGCCTAGTGTTGATGAAGGAAGAAAAGGATCAGAGATGCAATAAACAAGAGGAAAGAAGGTCATTTTTACGAGCAAGGAGAGGGGACATAGCGTCCTTTTTGAACAAGACCCAAAGAACTTTTTGAAAAGAAGAACCCGGGGGGTGGAGTGAAAAGTACGTAGCCAGAATGGCTAAATACGTAGAGCAGACCATATTTAGTGGTGATCCTTGGCACTTTAGTTTGCATTTTTTTATCAGATCCGCCTTGGAAAGTGGTCTAAGTGGGGTACTGATTGATAATGAATTATCTAGACCAGGATCAAAATTGGGTTTACAATGCCGGAGATTTAGGGCTTGAGGGAGTTTGATTCTTGTTCAAACCAGTGGGTTATCTGATGATACTGTTTCTCTCTAGGTCTATACAGAGTAGCTGTACCGAGACTGAGGTTGATCTCCATGTCACATGCGTATGTACATACATGCATACCATGCATTATCATCTACTCCATAACAGGGGTCTCATCTCTGCCGAAGTCTTGGCTCAAGGTATGATGAAGAGAAACTCCACTCTATTTCACTCAGTATTGAAGTGATGGATCGATTTTCGAACAAGAGCGACTCAGAGTTCGTCTTCTATTACGCAAATAACCCTGAGAAATCTCCCCCAACATCAACTAAAGCAGCAACCATAAGATGAGGCCAAGAGAGAAACAGAAGATCCTTGCACTGAGAGATTGGATGAACTCGAGCCTTGGTTCGATCTGATTGGCTCTTTCGGGTTTACGGTGTTCTCGGGAGCCGCATAATCCTGTTTCCACTTTTCTGCTTTTACGCTCAACGGCTCCGATTCTTTCGGAACCCGCGGGTCCCATTCCGTATCGACCTCTCCCTCCCATGTAAGTGATGCATATTCTAGGCTACAGATACTAACACTCTCATAAACGTTCTCCTCTCTTTCAGTGACACTCGCTATTTTCAGAATCTCTCTACTATTGTCACCCGCATTCGGCCTACATCTGTTTCTCGCGGGGTTTTTGTCCAATAGTGTATGAGATTCCGGAACCCCGTATCCCGCATCCCGCCTCCGCATCATGACTGAAGATTCCCAAGCCCACATGGACCCTAATATCGATGGTCCCGATGAGGGATCCGATGGACCCCAGAACACCTCTAATTTGACTATTCGACGAGCAGTTAGTGCCACCTATCGCCTAAAAAGCACAGTCATTCCCTGAGTCTGTCCCTTTCCTTGCGGCTTCTTCAAACTAACGCCTAGGTATCTTAGTGTGATGCATGCAGGACTCGCAAGGTATGTATATATCAAATTCATCTCATAAATCAGTCAATGCAAGTGCCGCAAGGGACCAGGCATTTGGTGGAGGCTGCTGCAGTGGCCAAAGTCTACTGATATTGAAACCCACTGTTCATGTTCTATAGCTAAGTACATAGTAACATTGCCTGCATAGATTCGCTGCGACAGGAACTCGCCTTGCTCTCATTGTGTACACGCCAAGATACCATGCACACATCATGAAACTCGCCCAAAGGAGAAAAGAACTCGAATTCTCCTCTCAGCCCAATAGTACGTTATGTTACCCCTGATTAGATCTTGTTACTACGGGAGCCGCTGCATCGCCGAAGTCCGCCTGGTCTTCGTTCCGCCCACTACCTAAGCCGGAGACATGTACAAACCAGCTGATCAAATGATGAACGAACTGCAGTGAGAAAAAGATCGACATCATCGATCGCCGTCTTGAGACACTCACGGAGCTTATGCGAGATATGAAGACGAATATGTCTGCAAACTCTCTTCAATCTAGCCAGACTACCAGCCCAAACTCCTCCGATCCTCCACGTCAATCGCCGGCCCAGAGTTCAACCTCAACACCTTATGGGCATCTTACACAATTGACTGCTGACAGCCCTGTCATCGAGGGAGAGTCTTCCTTGGCTGCCCATGGCGAATTCGCCAATGAGTTTCTAAAGAATGCTGTCGGTACCGAGTCCTTACAAGATGCCAGCCTTGAGTTACGCGAGACTCTAGATTCACTGCATCATATCGTCAATTCGTTAAAACAGCAAACTGCTGCCACGGAGATGTCTTATCCGCATGCAAGACCGATGCCACGTCCCACACTCAAGAAGAATGACCTACCGCCGATTCAAACAGCTGTGGCCCTTATGCGGGAATGTGAAAGTAAGTGGTTCATATTCCTCACCCTGTCACCCATATTAGTACACCATACTAATCAGGCCCCATCTTTAACAGCAGAGAATTCAGAAATCTCGGCCTGGATAAGGGAGTTCTTCTCGATGGAGAGTTTCTCTGGGATGTGCCTGCAAGTGTATTTCTCCGAGGATATCACAGACTCTGACTATATCCTCGTGAATCTCGGCCTAATGTACATGTTCGAGGATCGCCAGCAACGTGTGACCGACAAGAAGGAACATGAAGAGAACGAAAAATACGCTAAAGCACTCCGTCAAAACACAGAGACAGCGCTAGCTAATCTACCTTTCCATCTGCCCGCTACTTCTGGCATGATTTCTGCCCTGTTACTTGGAGTATGTTATCTCTCTACTGATTTTGTTGTGTACCGCGCTGATAATAGCTTTAGGCTTTCTATGCCATTGAAATATCGAAGCCATCGTTGTCATGGACTTTGTCATGTAAGGCATCAGAGCTATGTCAGACTCTAGGATACCATCGTATATCTACCATGAAGAACGATCAGCCACGCGAGGCGCAGCGCAAACAATTCCTCTTCTGGAATACATATTTCATCGACAAGAGCCTTTCTCTCCGTCTTGGAAGGGCGTCTACCATTCAAGACTGGGACGTCACCGTGCCTATGTTCTCCGAGAACTCTGCCAATGCTACTCCCTTGTCCCCTTTCATTTCACTCTGGATAGCCACAGCTCGGTGCCAAGGACATATATATGAGCTGCTGTACAGTCCTGGTTCGATGGAAGAATCAGACGATGTGAGGAGGCTTCGCTCCCAGAAATTGGTGTGCGATTTGCAAGACATTGGTAGAAGGAGTAGGGAACTAGCTGTAAGTACCCCTAATACCAAAGGATCAGCCATTGTCTCATACAGCGCTTTCAGAAGAACCGTGAGAGAGAAGCCAAAACGAAGCTTGGAGAGTATTTTATAGAGTTCATCATCATATCTGACGATGTGCTCCGGCTTTCGCTTCTCACTCTTATTTACCGAGCAACTCCTACTCCTCCAGGGTCTCGAGTAACCTTCATCCCAGAGTGTATCGATGCTGCGCGCGCCACGCTGCAACGCCATCAAGACTGCATGAATCTTTTGGGACGCGATAATGCCTTATACTTCCCGTCCTACGTTCACTGGTATGGCTGCTTTACATATAAACCTATACGAAGCAATGCTAATGAGACCAGGACTCTTCTCTTCGCTCCTTTTATCCCATTCATTGTAGTATTTTGTCAAGCCATCGAAACTCAAGACCAAAGCGATCTAGCCCGTCTGCACAGCTTTTGCGCATCAGTTGAGACAACCATGACACTGTCAGACGCTGCAGCCAAGATGCATCGGCTGTTCCAAGTTCTCTACACTGTAGCACTTCGCTACATTGAATTCCGTACAGCTACGCCGACTGCAGACCAAACGCAGGCAAGCGCTGAACTCAACACGTATCTCGCAGCACTTGGTTTCCCGCCAGCTGGGCTTAACAATGGAGGACAGCAGCCCTCCCCGATGGATGCTGCACAACCTGGTACTTTTTCGCAGGCGCTGGGTGATATGGGAATGCTTGACGGCGCTGAGGGTCAGAGAGGTGCGAATACAATGATGTGGATGGGAAATACGGCCCAGTTGGTTGAGTGGTTTAACAGTAATCAGCAGATGATGGAGTTACTTGAGGAGCCCAGCTTCACATTTCCTCAATGAACGAACATATTGGAAGAAAAGGTTGCATTTTTTTGATTATAAACGAAATCTACAAAGCTTCAAGGGTCTCGATTACAGCCGCGATCATATGTGCCCAAGATCCCCAATAAAGCTCAACGGTCATTCATTACCGGTCATCGAGGTCAAGTTTAGCTTTCAACGGTGTACGTATAGGTGTAACATTAATGTATATCCTATGAACCCATGAACATGTACAAACAAATAATAGAACAAACTTTTATCCACTCTACCTCGAAAGTCTAAACTCTTCTGACGCCCCTGTATCTGCCACAAGCATAGGAGACCCCTCCAATTCGCCCTCCAAATTCCCATGCCTCTCAACATCATCCGAAGGCACTTTTTGTGGCGGCTGCTTTTTAAGCATAACAACGCCAATCGCACTTCCGAGAATCAAAGTACATCCAGCGCCACTCATGAGCCCCATTCGATGCCCAAAAACCCAACGATCGAAGCTCGCGGCGAAGAGCATGTGCGTGTACACCATGGAGTTAGCACGGTTCGACTTGTCAGCTCCGAGGCCTGATGTTAGGAGGTATTGCATGATGAAGCCCAGGATTCCGAGTGGAAGGAGGAGCGCCCACTGTTTGGCCGTCGTTGGAGTAACCCATCGGAGACCTGGTTGCTGGATATCGAGAATAGGCCCGAGAATAAGCATTGCCGATGCAATGAAGGTGGAAATGACACCAAAGTAGTTGACAGAGATGAGAGGATGGGCTCGTTTTCCAATGCTTCGGAGAGTTGTATAGGCGCCAGCTGCTCCTAAAACACCCAGCAAAGCCACAGCAACAGCTATCAAACGTTCCTCGGGTGTGGCTTCGTGATCAGCACCAGGTATGCCTCCTGACTCGGGTGGTTCAGTTGTCGAGGAATCATCACCGTCAGAGTGGGAGAACAAGGTAGTAGGTCGAGCGATCAGCACAACACCGAGAAGAGCAACAAACGTCGCAAGCTGTTCAATTCGAGTGAAGGGTTCACGGAGAGCAAACCAGCAGATGAAGCCAGCAACACCCGGCGCGAGGAACGTAATAACAGTGGCATCAGCGAGAGGGATGTACATCATCGAGTACCAAACGCCATATATACCCCAGAAGCCACTTGCTCCACGCAGCCACAGTAGCCATCGGATCTCCTTCTTGCCAAAGGGAAAATCTGGAGTCTTGTTCCACCACATATAAGTTGAACAGCATAGGGCAGTTATAGAGTGTCTCAAGAGGAGAGCCTGGACAGGATGCATGCCATCACCTTCGAGTTCGACTAGGCGTGCGCTGAGGTTCATCAAAGCTGCGAAGAACTGGGATAAGGCTACATAAGCAGCAGGCTTGTTCTTGATCCAGAACTGTTTCCATTTCGACGGTGGAACCTCAGCTGAAAAGCCGGCTTCATTATAGGATAATTGCCTCAGAGGGATAGGCGAGGGACAAGGAGATGGACTTGAAGATATTCGGCGAAAGTCATCAAAGCTTGCATTGTCAGCTTTCGAAGGAATAAGATTAGGTGAAGCCGATGGCGGTAACAAGTGCTGATGTGATTCATGAGACTCCCCAGGCATCAACTTGGCGGAGGGAGTCTGAGGAACATCATCATATGACGGAGGAGTTTTGTCCATTTCAACTAAGATAATAACGAACAACTACTTCTTTCTTCCATGAAGCTGTTACAAACTCACGAATAAACAGGAACAGATTACAACAGACGGAGTGAGAGAAAGAGGAAAAGACGAATAGAGTCCTACAAATGAGGAAAGATCCCACGGGAACCGACAACTCAAGAGCGTCAACCATTAAGAGCCAACCACCCCGCAGCCTGAACCCACCTGAATCGATCATGGATCCTCTTTTGGTGGTTCCCTTTTTCGCCTTTAGAAGTCACGGAGCCAACAGGAGTAAGTCTCTTGTAGTGGGGGCGGAGCCCAAGTCTAGCCCCCCGGTAAAGAGTTCTCGAGACCCTTGATGACGAGGACAATCAGTGAAGGTTCACAACAACATTAGCGTGCTGTAAGAGTTGGATTTCTAGAGGCAATCATGTCAAGTCAAGCGCTTCTTCAGATGTTTAACACCAGCAAACAAATACGTGAGCTACTAAAAAAAACATCACCAAAGTAGTGATGCATTGCGGATAGTAACATTGACACGCGACCAGTAAAGGTTTCACTGGCAAGGGCCTCAGAAAAAACGAGTGGGCGCTTAAACCAGACGAAGAAACCAGAAGCCACCACTTACATCGAATCACCTCTTGGCTCTGCAATAACTCCGACTTCGGTGTCGGTATATCAACCAAGTTGGCCGAGGATGAAGATCCCGTTATGACCGTTCTGCCCGTTGTGGTTGGGAGTGGGTCCGGGAATAGCTGACCTAGCACATTGTTTCCATTCCTAATAATCTTAAACAATGGAGGTCGGTCGATATAGGGTAAACGTCTAAAGTTTCGCAACTTTGCAGGCAGAGTATAATATTTTGCTTTTACACCAGTACCCTATGGTTTTAAGCAGATTATTAATTAGAATTTACTGTGGTAGGACACTCGGGTGTCATTCTAGTTTATGTAGCTGGTGAACTTGTTGGATCAATTGATAGCTTGAAAACCCTTAAATATTGGACAACAGGAATATCATATACGTGAGCGCACACCATTAATACACGATGGTCCCTGAACAAGCCTTGATCTATAACTGAGGTTTATATAGTAAAACCGTTCTATGTAGTTGTTTTTCAACAAGCTTTCGTTCATCCGGTCGCTCGACCATAACCTCAACGGCAACAAATACCATCACTTGAATCAGCTGTGGTGACCAGATCTTAACATACCTACGGATGAAAAGATTGCTGCATTGATATCTACAGTCCGTGGGACAGCTTTTGACTCTGTGTCCCTATCCATAACTCCAGTCCCGTGCATATGCCATAGTAATTCCTTGAACGCCAAAACCCATCCATGACCATGTTTCTGCAAAACACCATAAATGCATCGAAAAAAAAGAATGTTGCTGGAAGTCTTATAATGCCCAACAGAAAGACTATCAGCGCTTCTTACCCAACGCATCGAGCTCGGCCTCAACATCATCATCAGCCTCGCCCAGCTCTTCCTCCGCTCTTGACGCCGCAGACGCTGTGGCACCACCGCCTACACCTGACCCTCCGGGTCTAGTATCCGTCTTCTCTCTCTTCTTCTCCTCATCCGCAGCATCCTTCATGATCTCGTCCTCTCCGTCGCGCAGAATCTCTCGCGCCTTCTTGATTTCTCTTTGCTTTTCGAAAACCTCTTGAACTTTACCTAGGAACGCGGGGTTCTTGCGGAACGCGAACTCAAAGTCCTCGTACTTGATCTTTTGTCGACCTGAGTAATTAGCCGCTCGTGTCGCTTCGAAGGCGATGGACTGCATGAAGTCCGTGAGGATCTCGTCAAGGACGCGAACGGTTTCGGGAAGTGGGTTTTGAACGTCGCCGTGTGCGTAGAGTAGCTGTGCCACTGATGAAAGAGTCAGTCTGTATACGTGATTAGGGGGTTGGAGGAATCGAGACGTACACTCTGCATGGCTGAAGTTCATCTTACCGACATTCTTGCCGGCACGAGCTCTGGGCTCCATGATGAATGTGCTATTAGCGCCTGGGCGCTTACAAAGTATATATACGAAAACAAAGAGGAATCGCTGGGTGCAAATCGCCGAATTTTGATGGTCGGAGTTTTGGAGATCAGGGAAGCGCAGCCTCGCGGTAGAGATGTAGTTGAAATATTGCAAAAAGATTCAGGTGCTCAGCGCAGCCTTGCGACTGAATGTTAGAGGCTCAGTCCGGGGTCCCTACAGTGGGGTTAGGACTTTTGTGGGGGGTTGAATCCAGGTACGTCACCCCTGGAGTTTAGAGCTCAAAGAAACACGTCGCGGCTTCGGCGAATCTTTACCCCTAAGCACACTTGTCGCATGTGAGAAAGGTAGAAGGACGAATCGATAAGGCAACGTCGAGCTCAGCGTCGAGGCATACAAGCGAGATATCCGATTCGAAACCCTTTATCTAGTACAGGAACAGCTTCTTGTGTCGTCAAAATGGTATGCACGCTATACGTTCGTTGCCAAATAGACGTGCTAACAGCTCCTCCAGTCCGCCCTCTTCAACTTCCAATCCCTCCTACTCGTCCTCCTGCTGCTCATATGCACGAGCGCATACGTTCACCACTTTACACCAGGCATCATGGACCGAAATAAGAACGGGTACGGAATGTGAGGACTCCCGAGATGTGTGACGAGGCTGACACGATCCTAGATTCATGGGCATCTTTTGGAAATGCGCGAGGATAGGCGAAAGACTGAGTCCCTATATAAGTATATGCTGTGTCCTCATGGCCGTACGTCCCGATTCTTCTTCCTACTGTATCGGAATTGGCTGACCGTAGATTGCAGGTTTCCATCCTCCTCAACTAAACCATATATCCTCAACGACATGTTTTTTATTTTGTTTTCTACTATTAAAGATATCACGACAGGCTAGGAGTTGGAAGGGAAGAGGGGGAAAAGAACCCGTCAGGTGGAGTGTCGGCGCTATCTGTCACATACAGATCTTCCGATCATGATCATGAAATAATTCGACCTTGCCGTTCGCAAGCTATGCCCTGCCTACATATGAGCGAAGCGGCGTCCTGCACCATTGTGAAAGAAGTGTGCTTTACGTTACATGTCCAGGAATTTACCACGCAAACCGGCAGTTTTGAAACATGGGGTTGAAGTACATGAGAGTGTTCTATTCCCCTTCTCTCGGGAAAGTCTCAAAGCGAGTTACACGAGGTGATACCAGAACGCAACGATGACCGAAAGGGGAACAGCAGGTAACGAAGCTCGGGTCTATGCTGGTACATCCAATGCCACATGACCCAGACGATATAGTCGTATTACGATGGGATGTTAATAATCCGATATTGCCTGAGAAGACTGCAGTACTGTCTGTATCTTGAGTCCTTTGGTACATACAGGCCTTTCTGCATATATCAGAAAGCCGATGGTGGTCTTACCATCCCAACCTATAGACAAGACACCAGGTCTAATAAGGACATGTATTCCATGCGTGCGCGCTCAACATCATGGGGTAAAATACTGCCTGCCGCGATCATGCGAGGAGCCGCGCCCTGCTCAATTGACATTGCACATTGTTGAGGCATGTCACATCCATCCACCACGATAAGATTACAATATGCATACATACGGGGTCCCGAACAATCAACCTTTGCCTTTTTAATCTTTGGTTGCTTAACATGAACCTTCCCGTCTTACAAAAAGCAAAAATGTATGTGATTGGCGCAGGAAAAAGGAATACGGGACAACAACAGGCAGGTCCAGAATCTGGGGTCAAATAAGAGCCGATCTGTTGAGAAACCCCTTCAGCCGTGTCGAAATTCGCTATTTTTGTCTCATGAGGATTTGACTAATTGACTGGCATGCTTTGTTAGTAACGGCGATCCAAGTCCAAGCATGCAGTAAATTCTAAGACATGAAAACAATCCAGATGGCACAGTAACACACACACACTCAAGTTGACTAGGCTGATCACAAATAATCAGTCATTTGCAAACTTTGATAGTCTGGTGCCGTCATATGTGTGCGACGTGGGCGTAATTCTCGCATGAATACGATGAATAGACTGGTGAGAGCACGGTTGACCACGTGCGCATATTAACATATGTACATCAACTGAGGGAAAGAAGAGCAGAGCAAAACAAATGGTATGTAGGTTGGTTGAAACTGACCGAATACCTAGTACCCAGTTACTGTAATAGAACCGCATCAACAAAGTATTATCAAAACAACCATACCCAAAATGCGACCTTGCGCCGCTCCTTGCTTCTGAATCTTGGCCCTACACCATTAGTACCAGTCACTATTATTGCTGTATCGTGGATCTGCTCCGGCCCCGAGCTTCTAGCCCCGAACTCGGCCTGAAGCTTGAGGTGGCCCCCAGTCTGACTCGTCACGACACCACCACCTGCTCAATCCGTAAAATGAGTTGCAATTCCTAGTGCGAGGTGAAACCAGCAGAGCTGCATTCGAAATGAAACTCCATTATTACAAAGCTAGGCGCCTTCAAGTATAAGTCTGGGAAAGGCCCCCCTCCCCCTCAAAAAACAAATAAAAAAGGGGACAAAAAAACAACAATGTACGAAACCATGTACGGATATTGCACTACAATTAGTTAACATATATTATAGGAGTGTAGTTGGCGTAGATAATTGATAGACCCAAAGGACTGCATATGCAAGGCAAATCTTGGTGATTCGAGACGGAGATAAGACATCCAACTAATACGGTGTACTGTGCTGTACTAGAGTAGTTGTTGAGGGAGATTCAGTGGCAACACGTCCCTGATTCAAATCCACCGTCCAACTTAGTCGCTGCCCTGCGTCTGGCCTCGTCGAACGAGCATCATGGCACTGACTGTGACTGTGAGACTAACATGCCTGTCAAAGAAACGCCAACAAAAGGACCAGCGAGTGGCACAAGCACACCCTACAAATTCGAGAATGAATCGTTGGGTTTAGGGTTAGTAGAGAGTTTCTTCGCCTTGCATGGCACTATCGACCTTGTCGCCCCCAAAACCGGCCAACATTTTTTCTTTGGGCTTTGTTCAAATAAAGGGCGAGGGACAGGCAAACAACCTTGATGTTAGTGTATCGACAGTTTTTTAGTTTTTTTTTTTTTAATAAAAAAAAAACCCGCGTGATCATTTGGCATAGGCGCTTGTTGGGCTACCTTGGCTGCTTGCATCTAGTTACACAGAATAAAACAAATCAATTGTGGTATAATTCCGCGAAACCGAGGGTCAATGATCAATCAATGGGAGGGAAGTTACTTTGTTGTCACGTATGCCATGGTTGCAGCCTCGCCATGCCCGATGTCTGATGTGGTGGTTTCGGACCTGAACGGACGGACGGTACGTGACACAAGGAAGGAATCCATCCGCTGTGGCCGCATGGACAAGGTGAGCTGAAAGAACATGGACTTGGGGCGAAGCGGCTGATGGATGGTCTTAGTCAGAAACTTGGATACATATGTCCGTTCCTAAATAAATAATAGAGTTGGCTTCACCGAAAGCATTCCATTCCAATAAGAGACGGCATCTCCGACTCAGGTTTGGCGTCGAATCCTGCCATTAATAAGATTTGAAGGTGGCCATGTGGAAATGACCAGAACACCTTGGCAGTCTGCTGCTGCTGAGAAGCTCGTCGATCAAACTGCGATTTGTGTGCAGTGAATGAAAATGAGGTGCCATGAGTTCAGCCACAACTTGTTACACTACCGCAGCAGCATTTGAGACTGTCATCGCGGTTACGGCGGTGAAAGATTCACATCCGCATTGATAGCTTTGCAGCATCTTGGGCAGAACAGCATTAGTTTAGAGCCAAGTTTTGGGTTGTCGTTTTGAACACAGGTGCATTGATGCGTTGGCCACTTCGTGTCCTGGGTGGATGGTGATGTGGTCCCACACCGATGGTGTTTTGCGATTGATTCTTGATGCTTAAATGAAGGATGGAGTCCTTCCTGGTTGTTGTCAATCCTGACTCATAGTAGCGAGCGAGCCTTGCTGAACGCTATTGCATTGCAAAGTGGACAAATAGATAGCTGGCAGCCCAAGAGTGTGAGTAAAAATGGGAACAATGAATGCCCAAGATCCTGGGCCTCAGAGGGTAACTGTCAGGGTTGGCACATTTCTGTCGAGAAATGAACCCCATCATTTCTTTCTGTCGAACTGGTGGTGCATAGGTAGTAGACCACTCCTTGCTTTACCCTGTCTGACCAGGAATCGAGGAGGTCCGCTCTTAAGATTCTGCTGCCAAACACACCACTACGACACCACTAGCATTCGACGCAGATGCAGCTCCAGGGCCTGCACGCATGGACGTTCTGGCAGGTGCTGAGCCTCTATCGAAATGGCCGAAGCGTGGACGAACCCTGGTCTGCCCGCCCTGAATAGAATTTGGTGGTCTGGGATGCTCACTATATCCAAGGTTCTCACGATATTGTTATATTATGAACCTCCACCAATACAATCCATTGTACAAAACAACCAAGGGTCCCGAGGCTGTTGCACGCTGCTTGGCATGGAATATGCTTGTACGGGACGGTGTACCAAGGAGAGATTAGATAGCTAAAAGTATCCCAGTACCACCAGGCTGGGATACACTATCAATAGTACTGACCAATTGGCAAGTTCGAAATTGGCGAAATGCCCTTCGCCTTGGAGTTGGTCGGTCACTGTACACCGAGAGGCCTGAGAAGGCTGTAATAACGTACGGGCAAAACGGAGTACGGATACAACCTCATATCCACTTGCGAGCGCCTCGGCAAACTTGTGTTTTGTGTGAGACTGGCTTGCTGCATTGCAGAATGACACGACTGCCTGCCTGACTGACTGCATCGATACAAGTCACCGCTCCTGACCCAGTACATAGCGTGTCCGTAGCTGTTGTCCGTGGCGAGGTGCAAGTGAAGATTTCTGACAAATATTTAGAAATACAAAGACGGCACTTGGTGGTGGCGGCAGTTGACGAGACCATAGACGCAAATGTTACATACAGTAAAGTCAAAGAAATCTCCAGCCGAGGCTCAGCATGCAACTGTCGTCACTACACTGCCACGAGAAACATGATTTTTTCCATCAAAGAGTCAGTCAGCATCAAGATTGCATTGCTTTGTTGGCTTCTGGACCAGCGAGAGTTGCAGGACGACTCGTAGTGGCCGATGCTGGGGCGGCTCATTAGTCGCGCAATGACTCCGCCGAAATCTGCACGCTTCTGGTCCGTTTCTAGATCAGCAGCGGCGGCGGATGGATCTTTCTGCGACCCCCCCCCGAGGTGTGCTAGTGCGATGGAATGACGATGGTGGTCCCTGGGAAATGGGGAGTACTTGGCCCTGGGCCGTCCCTTGTTGGGGTTATTGTTGGCGCCAGGACTCGATTTGTATGTAGGCATGGTAGGGTACCTTCTTCCAGCGTGGCATGTCGAGTACTAGTACTAATGTACTGATTTCACTGTGCAAAATGCCCTTCATTGGTCCCGAATAAGTGAGATCCCCTGAAACTGTTGGACGAATCGGCAGGCCAAGTTTGTTATTCCCTGGCCTGTTTGGGTCGAATGTTCCTGGAACTCGATCCGCCTTCGGCAAGTCGTAGACTGACCCTGTTTTATTATGTTTATTTTTGCTGTTGTTATTGCAAGATTCAGAACTGACTGACTGAGTGACTACCTGCAGTGCCATGCTAGGTAAGTTTCTAGAGAGTCAAAATGTATGTACGGTATTACCTCTTTCCTTAAGTAATTTCTCTCAATATGGAGGGTAGCCTGAGGACAAGATCCTTCTGTAAGGGAAGGAGCCGTTTTTTCCCCTTCTATCTATCCCTACAGAATGGAAGGTACCATCCACTCATCACTGCCAACTTTGGAAGACTGCCCATCCCCATCTCCAGGCCCAGGGTATTTCCATCTCCATCTCATCCCGCGGATCCTACGAAATGACATCCATGACAAAACCCACTCGCTTCATCGAATGTCTTGATCACGCACTGTACTAATAAGTCTGTGGAGCCATTCTACGTCGCTACTACAGTACAATACAGTGCAGCCAGCTGGACCGGGATTGATTACTATCCTCTACTCGCTATGACCATTGGCTTTTTCCAAGGCGGCAACTATCGTGGAATACAATACAGTACGCAGATACAGTGATTGTTTTGTTGTATCTGTGTGATGTTGCTGTCACGAAACAAAATAAATCTCATCAGACAAAGGAAGATCGATCACGGCAAGTGTGTGGCCCCCGTGATACCCCCTTTAGACTGAGTCAAGTAGCGTCTGACCTTTTCTTCCCTACTCATCTAACAGAGACGAGGCACCGAGACGATGGCAACAACAAGCTCCGGCTCACAACATCAGAGGGTCACGCTGTCGCTGCAGTGTTAAGATTGCACTCCAATCCCCGCCAGCATGTCCTATCCCGAATGCCACTCTGTCTGACCTGTAGACTAGAGCCGAGTAAATCAACCATCAACGTCGACTACTTCAATTGAAGCCGGTTTCGAATCATCGTCTTCATTGAGGCCATGATTTCCATCCGGCCATCTAGACTTTTCCACTAGATTCCGGGGGCCACAGTTAAAACAAAAACTTTCACGAACGCCATTGTCGATGAACTTATCCTACTATGTACGTGGAAGTACAGTATGTACGTTTTTACGGCCACCAACAACCTTGCAGGATACTTAATTACAGCCCAGTACGAGGATACGTTGGTGTACATACATAACTTTTGGCGTCCCTCACTCACCACTGGTACATTCCTACCACTTGCTCTATGTACACACCCTTCGTCTTCGGCACACCCCTATCATGCAGGGCCCTTCCACGTCAGAAAGACGGGCTTGGAGGAGCTGGGATGCTGGAGTGAAAACATCAGGGAGTACAATTAACGGATTTTTGCCTCGTTCTAGGTACAGTGCTGTATGGCCTACACGGGCTCCCCTTCTGCATGCATGGCGTTCCGTTGCCCACCGCCAGACCTAGCCAGGCCAGGCCAGCCCATGCCACGCGATGCCGCGCTTGGCCCCTAAATTTCCAAGCACAGCGCAGAAAAGGCTTTCGTTCTTCTGACTCGGTTATGGAGACGACTTTGAGTTGAAGTCGGTGCAAAAATACCTGTCTCAAGAGCCCATCAGAGGAGCCAATGTACCACTAGCCTGGTCTCGTCTGTCTAAGTGCCACACACTATTATTCAGACTCTATCCACATATCAAATATCCCAGTCTCCCGTCACTGTCGTCCCCTTTTCTTTCTCTCTTCCCTTCCTCTTGATCCGTTTCCTATTTCTGTCTCCCCATACTTGTAATCATCCGACCCTCTCTTTAAGGCCATGAGCGTTGAAGACATATTCATTCTCAACTTGTAAGGTTTTGTTTTGCTAGGTTTCTACAACTCTAAACATACGTTTGGCCTTCCCCTACCTTCATTTACTCGACGCAAGCACCCGCGAGACGATTGGTCAAGTACAAAAACAATATCATATATAACCGAAACGAACTGCGAAGCAACCCACCAGGAGGAACAGTGACGGCAAAAGAGAAGAGGAATACAACATACACTGTCACACAGACGCAATACCTGGTGTACGAAACAGTCACTATCCGCTCCAAGCTCATACAATTCTCGTAAGTCGACCGCAACATATCAACATTGCATACGGCCTGGACACAAAACAAGACGCACCGATTGCACTTCGCGCTGGTGTACAACATTTGGTTGATGAATAGTTCTCCTACCAAGTGGTCTGCAACCGGCCGTGTGCTCTGAATTGTTTAGTCTGCGCCCCTCGTGTTCCCGAGATATTTCATATTGCTGGACATTGCATGACTAACAACTACCTGAATAGTTGGTGAACTAAATACACCAGATTTCTTGGTTGATTTTCGAGTATCACCATTCTGAACCTGGCTACAATCGATTAGATTGATCAGCAAATACTCGGCAAATCGACAGACGATACGATGGCGGCAGATCAAGGGTTTGGAGGCCCGGTTGAGCGGTCCAGACGGAGTTTGTCTACGTCGGGTCCTGGGCCTAATGGTGAAGGCGAGACGAGACCAGAGAAGGAGACAACTAGAAAACCATCAGCCGACGAAAAGGACGAGGCCACGCAATCATCACAAGTCTTACCACGCGGGTATGACAATGTTTCTAATGCACCAGCGCCAGCGGCAGCACCACTTTCACGAAACCCTTCCGAAATGTCAACAACTTCGGCCACATCGAGTCCAGGACCTGATAGCAGGAGGTCTCCTGCCCCAAGCCAACCGCTTGAGCCTCCTGTCACAAAATCAAGCCTAGGCGAGCTTGAGGTTTCCAAGATCATCAACAACCCTAAACTAAGACACGACATCAACTTCGACCCTGAACTTCATTTCAGACCTAATGTCGAAGGTGATAAAGGCCGAAGAAAACACGACCGCGCCAGCATCTTCTGGACAACCCTGAAAGAGGAGCTCCTCGAATTCATTGTGGACCGAGATAGTTTCTATGCCAAGCATGGCACAGGCGATGACTGGTGTCTGCCTAAGCTTCTCAAGTCCGTGAAGGAAATCATTCAAACTTTGGTACCGCAACGTGACCGACAATTTCTCGACGAGGGTCTTAACGTGGAACTCCTGATGCAGCAGTTTCACCGTGGGATCGCTGATCTGGAGAAGCTTGCTTCATGGCTTTCACGAGTTCTCAAATCTCACTGCGCACCGATGCGAGATGAGTGGGTTGATTCCATGTACAAGCAGCTCAGCAATGGTAACAGCAATAACGACGTCGAGGAGCTTGTCAATGGTATGCGAAGTCTGCTTAGCGTCCTCGAGGCGATGAAGTTGGATGTCGCAAACCACCAGATTCGCTGTCTTCGACCGGCCCTCATTGAAGAGACAACAGCCTTTGAACAGAAGTTCCTGATGAAGAAACTACGAAATCGCAAGATGGATATCGGCGATGCTAAGCCATGGTATCAGGAGGCTGCCAGGACCTATCCCAATGGTTCTGGAAAAATGTCGTCTCACTTTGGTGACATGGGTGTCTTTTTCGAGGGACTGTCACGATCGATGCTCCCTTCCGCTGGCGAGAAGCCCTTGCCTGGCACATTCTTCTTCGACGAAGACCGGCTAGGACGTGTTAGATCTGATATTCTCGATGCTATCAACTTGGACGTCTGCATGCGAATGTATGAAGACTTGGAGCGGGTGTCACGTCTCCAGACACCCCCCGCTTGCCTCAGTGCTATTCCAGACGATCATGAGTTCAATTTCAACACGCCTCCCTCAGCAAACTCTCGACCCTCAAGTGTCGCGCTAAGCTCCTCGGGTTCAAACTTCTCATCGCCACGATCATCCTTGGTCCTCCCTGCATACCTGACCTCAGATACCAACGAGTCCAAGTCAAAGGCTCGAAATCTTCGCGATACCCTAGTTGCACTACTTCAACAGGCGCCACATGATCTTCATTACCACGACCGATGGCGAGCAATGGCTCCCTCTCTGGCCCTACAGATCTTCCGTTTCACCAACGCCCCTATGGATATGCTTACTCGTTTCGAGGAGAAGTTGACCGAGAACGTGTGCCGCATCTCATCTCCCATTTACCAAGAGATGGAGGAGGCATACCGCAATCGACTCGTTACCGAACTAGCCACACGTGTGCGCTACTTCAAGTCGCTCTCCGGTGTTTGCTTGTTCTCGATTGCTACTGGTAACCGTGTGCCTGCTAGCAGCCGCAGCCTGGATGCAGGACGAGACCGAGACTTGGATGCAGCTATCCGCATGGGCCAACAGGAAGGTGGCATTGAAGATATTGCCACCCGTATTGCTCATGTCGGCGTTGTTCACTGGAGGATATGGGCTCGCATGGCATATGTCGACGAGGATGATATGTCTCTAGACTAACCAAGACGAGCACCCGTGTATCCCTTCGTGCCACCACTTCGCTATACCCCGTTTACCATCTTTTAATACCGATGCATGGTTACCTATCCTTGGCTTCAGGATACAACATAATTCACCCGGGACTCGATAACTATTCTTGGCTGGTCCGGAACTCAAACTTACACCACTCGATTCGGCATCGGAGCTTTTGTAACAAGGCTTTGCCGTTGCACTATGCCTCTGTATGTGGCGGCGTTACTATCTATTCACTCCTGAATACTTTATTATGTCTTCTGCGTCTTGCTTTATAAGGAGTTTCTAGTTTTGGGAGGTTGGACGCGGCTCTTTGATTCGACGCAACGGCGCTTTTGGTGTTAGGCTATCCCAAAGTACTCTTGTGCTTCTTTTTAAAGTAGCACAACATAGTACGGGGAAGCACATGACTTTTGTTTTTGGTTTTAAGCTGTACACATTTGGACGGCTCACTCGCATTTAGATCAGGCGCACATATTTGAGCTCATATACCGGATATTCTTTCTACTGTACATACACGGCGCAACAAGTGGCATAGACTAGACAAAGAAAGACTAGAAAGATTCAAATTATTCTCATATAAGTCACTCCGCCTATTTGTTACCTGATTACCCGGGTGGGTGCATTAACATTGCCTCGTTACGTTTGGTATTATGTCACACCGAACTGTGGTGCAAGTCAAGGATCAATTGCCATTGTTCTGTCCTGTGCCTTTCCTTCACAACAGCTACCTTTATCGGTTTGATCCAGTTGATCAAGCCCCCTGGACTCCCGAATTTGTCGCTGACTGTGAAGTTGAATTTGCTGTCTAAGTAAGACTAGACTGCTGGCCAGCTGATCCTCAGCTTGTGACTATTGTCCATGTGACCTACATCAACTACAGCAAAACTCATCTGTCTGCAACATGCTGTCACTCTTGAAAACTTATAACGAAGCTTGGCTGCCGTCAGACTTTCGGTGTATGACTTCGAATCCCATGCACGTAGTAATAGATATCTTACGAACGTGGCGAGATGGGTCGAGTGACCGCGCGCCTTCACCAACTGAATCTTGGTTGCTTGGTTATTGCCATTGACTACTGTGGAGGAACAAAAGCATTCAGGGTTGGGGAAACCAATCTCAAAGTGTCTGTCAGCTCAGGGTTAATACCGCAGCATCATTGATTCGATCGTACAGGCCCGAGGAATACTTGAAGCATATTTCGAAATACTCAATAGCCAGAAACCAAACTCAAAATGATACAAATGCATGTGAAATTATTGAATAACAGAGTACCATGATCTTCTGGATCTGTTATGATAAATAAACTGCTTGCGAATGTCGACCTCAAAAACCTAGACAAGGACTTGGAATAGATTAACCGTGTCTGTATAGCGAGACGGCATCATAGATCAGTTGGTAACAAAACAGTGGCTTGGAAGCTCAAGAAGATTACAAGGCTGATTGGATTACTATACAAGCCCTTGCTACATAGGAGTCGGAGAGGAAGGAAAAGTAGTCTCTCGGTGAACGATACCGCTTTGAGACGTAGACTATAAAGTCGGTGAGAGACAATCTAATCCTTCTCCTCACAACTTAGATACTGCAGCTCATGTGTAGGTTTGCCCCCTTCAAACTAACTTGATCACTCTTCATGTTGTGATATCAGGGGAAATCAAAAAGTATCGTGTATCGAACCAATCGGCCAGCGGTTCAAACTGAGACGTCGATTACACATATGTCCATCTAAGCAAGCTCATTGTATAACCTTACTTTCTACCCCGCGCGTGGCTGCTAAAGCTCTAAGATAGAGTTGCGGATCAACAAAATATCTTTGATATAAATGGATAGAGAATTTATGCCTTTCGTTTACTGTTATGGGGAAAATATCCCGGAGGCTCTAGGATTCGAACATTCCTGTGTCAAGACTCAGGGAACATGTTTCGAGATCAATGTTCCTCACCGCCAACGAAGTCTTCCTGACTCATCACTTGCGTGGAGAAGCACCGGGGTCATGGTTTCTTGATAATAAAGTCAATATAGCTTCCTGTCATTCGACATGGTATGCTCAAAGTCTAGATAATGGCCCATTCCACAAGAATATCCCAGTATATCGCTAACAAACTAAACCATCAACCTCCCCGTCATCTATTGAGGAGAACCTTCTTCTCGGCTCTCGTTTTTTGGAATCATTGATTCATCCTTCACATAAACTCCTTATGTATGCATATATGCTCCCAGCATCCCCTCTCGGCCCCCCTTACATCCAATCGGTACTCTCAAAACAGGATTAAGTGGTGGTAGGAGAAAAGTACCAACACCACTGACGAAAAGTATTATTGTACATCGTGAAACATAACGCTGAGTTCGAAGTTAACCTGGCGCCGAAGCTTCGCACCAGAAGCCTTTCTTCTCAATGGCTTACTCATTGAGGACTTGGGGGCGCTTTGGTTGGGGTTGGGACACGCTTCAACTTGGCCAGCTCTTCTTCGAGCTGACGAGTTCGAGCACGTTCCTCCTGTTGATACTTGTTAGCATGCTGTGATTGGTTTTGCGTGAAAGGGATGTAGACTTACCCTGATGTTATCTTGGAACTTCTTCCTCTCCTCACGCATTGTGGCCCTGAACTGCTCGCTCAGCACAGATGCACCTCTGCCAACTCCGCCATTTGGTGGAATTGCCTTGAGACGCTCGCTATCGAGATCTTCCTGAAGCTTGGTGATATGCTCACGAGCCTCCTCCATGTCTTTCTCGAGTCGTTTACGCAATGTCGCCACCTCTCCTTCAAGCTGCTTCTTCACAACCTGGACATCCTGAAGGTTGTTCTCAAGCTCGATCTTCTCACGCTCAGCACTGAGTGTTTCCTTCGTGACATCCTCGAGCTCTTGGACGGTTCCGGCCAGCTCGTTCTTGAGCCTTGTGAGTTGATTTTGGAGCTTCATCACCTCGCCGCTAGTCTTAATAGCTGCTACGTCGGCGGCCCTCTCGGCACGGGAACCGTAAGCACCATCTAGTTCAGCCTGAGCAATAGTGAGCTCTGTCTTTGTTTCCACAAAGTTCATGTTAAGAAGCTCAAGCTCATCCTCCTTCTCCTTGAGTTGTTTCTTCTTGGCCGCTAACTCATCCTTCTGGCTGTCGACCCGTTGCTGTAAGGACCTGGCATTATTCTCGGCCATTTCCTTAGATCGGTTGACTTCGTCCAGCTGTGCGTTAAGGGCTTCAATCACTGAATCCACGCCAGTCAACTGGTTACGATTGTTGTTGCTGGAAGACTCGGCATCGGCCAGTTTCTCCTCGAGTTGCTTGATATCAGCTTCAAGAGCAGCGATCTTGCTGTTTCGCTCGTCGAGCTGACCTTGAGCAGCCCCAGCAGCACCTGCAGCGCCTGCCAAGTCTGCCTGAAGTAGTTCCATATCGGACTCGAGGCGAGCGACCTTGGCATTTCGTTCCTCGAGTCGAGCTTCGATATCATTGGTCTTCTCCAATTCAGCTTTGAGGGTAGCGATGGTAGCACCGTGTACCTCAACCTGGTCCTTAAAAGTGTTGGCCTCCTGGATTTCGGTGCGAAGGGCTGCGATCTTTGCATCGCGCTCCTCGATCTGAGCATGGGCGGCGTTGGCTTGCTCAAGCTCAGACTGAAGTGCGGCGATTCTCTTGTTGCGCTCTTCGACCTCACTCTGAGCTGTCTCCAGATAAGCCAACTCGGCTTCGAGGGCAGTAATCTTGCTCTCGCGATCATCAATTTGAGATTGGGCTGCGGCGGCAGCAGCTGTCGCATCAGCAAGCTCAGATCTGACGTTCTCGAGCTCCTTCTCCAAGCTGTCAATCTTGTCTTCCCGGTCTTCGACTTGCGCATGTGCTGCACCAGCCGCTCCAGCTGCACCGGCCAGATCACTCTGCAGACGCTTCAGCTCAGATTCCAGCTCAGCAATCTTCTTGGCGCTTTCCTCCGATTGGGCCTTCTGAGCGCCGATATTGCGTGCAACACCAGTGCCTTCAAGTTCCTCCAGGGTCTGTTCCAACATAGCCTGCGCAGTCATGGCGTCTCTCTCAGCTCGAGCCAACAAGACCTGTGTCTCATCCAACTCCTCCTGTTTTCTCGCAAGTTCCTCGTCTTTCTCAGCATCTGACTTGTTGTTGAGTTCTCGTTGCTGCTTGATCTGTCGCTTTAGTACAGACTTCTGGTTTTTGAGAGTAGTGGCCTGAGAGTACAGCCATTGAACACGATTAGAGAATCCGGGAAGACTGAAAGCTTCGTCAATATCGAATTCGTCATCAGAGACTTCTTCGTCCTCGTAGCCTCTCTCAATACGGGTTCGTCGGCGTTCCTCCTTCTCTTTCTTGATCTTGGTGAAGCCTGTCTGCATCATGTTCCAGAGGTTCATAAGGATTCGCTCAACTTGCTCATCATCCTGCTTCTCTGGTGGGCCTGATCGAGCTATTTGAACAGCACGTTCTAATTCGGAGTCTGCTGCACGTAACGCATCCTCGAGATAGTCGAGTTTCGACTCGATGCTATCTTGCGAGGACTGAGGTGCAGCGGGGTACTCAGGATCAACGGTCATCAGCAGATCTCGAACTTGTTGGTTTAGTGATTCGATACGTTTATCGATGGAACTGTCAACCTTGCCATTGTCGCCTGAAGACTCTTCTTGTTCGACCTCGATGGCATTGAGGCCCATTTCAAGATAATCCATCTGGTTGTTCAGCAGCTCTCCTGGCTTCATTCCTGGCACGCCAAATGGAGGATCGTAATAATCCTCGTTCTTGGAAGGGTTGAAGCGAACGATCGCATCCCGCAATGAGCCGTTCAGATTCTCCAGTCGAGCCTCCATCTCTGTTATCGACGTGACCAAAGAATCAGACTGGCCCTTGAGATGCAAATTTTCATCCTTGATCTTTTCCATCTCATCTTTCAGCTGGCTGTGCTGTTCTCGAATTGGTGATTTGAGTGGTATCTCGATAGGCTGTTGGCGAGGAGGTCCCCTGGTAGACATTCCATTCGCTTGGTCAAAGTGGTTATCATCGTGAAAGAAGTGCTCGTCGCCGGCGCGGTCCATACTGTTGCGCGTATAAGTATATAGGCTCTCTGGGCTTCCAGGCATACCATTCATTGGATGAAGTGTAGGGGTCATATCCTTCTTCTTGTTTGATGCTTTGTGGGTGAGCTGAAGGATACCAGCAGTGTGCTCCAGTAGGCGTCGTTGAGGCTCCATAAGCCGTTTCTCGAGATTAAAGAGCTCCGCTGCCAACTCCTCACATTTCCTTTCGCTCGCCTGCCTCTCCGTCTCAGCTTCCTTTGCGCGAGCGTGGTCGCCACTGTTGCGACCCAGAAGACTCCTTCGCTTGCCATCCAGCTTCCCGGGGTTGTATAATCTCGCCATTGAAATTGCTGCATCTCGGTATTTGGACTGTATTGTCAGGTTCTGTCGAGTCGACTCAACGCGTTGAGACAAAGACTGGCACTGCTTCTTAAGATCGTCGACTTCTTCCTGTGACAAAATCTCATATTCTTTACTGTCAGAAAGAGCGGTTTCGGTGAGGAGATGCACTTGGATCGGATCTCTGAGGTCGACGAGCGCGGAACTTTGTGGTCGTTCAGGATTCATCTATGCCAATGGTTAGAAGCTGTAAGTCAAAAACTCCACAATTTTAACTATACCGGGTTGTAAAGCCCATGATCCTTTTCAAAACCGTTTATTATATCGCTGCGATAGCCTTCAACGAAGGTTTTCCCACGAGGACTTGCAGCCGTTGGTGACATCCTGGAAGAGTCGAACCCATACGGGCTGCCCTCTCGCGCGTATGCACTCATAGTTTGGACGAGTTTATGCTTGTTTCGTGTTGATTATCAGAACATGGGGTGAGCCTCGAATGAGAATTGACGGTTAAGATAACACAACAGAAGCCATAAAGAGCGATGGCTGGTCAGTATCGGAAAGTCTGACAGGTGGTTGACCGTTTGCTAGGTCGTGCAACAAAGGGGCGTCGCGTCCAGGAACGGTTGAGGCTGGGGTATCGCAGAACGTCGAGAGCAATCCTGCGAGAGGCGCTGAACTGCTACCGCCAAAGAGTCGGTGCAGAAGCCTTGAGGTTATTCCAAATGCTGGGGAGAGAAAAGGAGAGGTCGGTGTCGACTAAGAAGAAAAGGAGACCCATCGACAACCCAAAAGGTCGAATACGGCGGTTGATTAATTACCTTAAGCTATCCAGTGGGACCCTTGTGAAGAACTCCACTGCAAGTTGAATTACAGCGGCGGAGTTGATGAGTCTAACCGAGTCAGGTAGACAGGTACGTACCGGCTCGGGGCAGATCTACCACTCAGGCCACTGGAATTCGGTCTTCTAGGGGTTTTGCGGCGGTTGGAGCAAGGCACAGGAGGGGCGCACCCGCATTGCTCAGGCATGGGTCCTTCCACTAGTCTTTATCGAGTTGCTAGCTCTTTAATAAATGAGCCAGTAGGAATGAGCCTCCGTTTCGAGAATGGTCTTGTATGAGAAATGGAAAGAAAAGAGAAAGAGAACAGAATAAAGTTAGGTACGGCGTTTCTTCTTCTGGTTTATCTATGTGATTGCGACCTGCATCATCACCACAGCATCTTAGAGGCTGAGTTGGTATCATTGGGATCCCGCTCCCTTATTTATAACATTAATGCTCCCTTTATAGTGGCTTTCGCTGACGTTGCTGTCATTACCTCCATGGCTGTGTCCGCTGATCCCGCAGTAATGCTGACAGTCGATGGATTTGGCTGACAACCTACGCCATGGACAAATCCCGATTGCTCAGATTGACATCCTCCTTCCATAAAAGAAGCGCTCAGCCCGTCTTGACACATCAGAGGTGCATCTGTGGTTGCTACATCAGGTTCATTCCTCCGCCAGACAATACTCGAGCACTTATTGATATCTCATATGTATGTACGATGAGTTGAGACAAGCTCAACCAGGAATGTACTGCAAGACTCGCATGTCTCGCATTCATTCGGAGCATGCTCCGTGTCGCTGAATCAAATGCAATGAGTGACTGGCCGACATCTTTGTCATGTCGACTGCACTAAAGTACTTCTCGTACTTGATCCATGATCTGTTGTCCCATGGTTCTTCGACGCTCGGCTTGTCCCTGAGCCTGTCCCTGCGCTCCTGTTGTTACTGCCGCCGTTGAATTCTCATCTTCAAGACGACGACGGAGACCTTCAAACTCAGCACTCCGCCTCTGCGAGCTTAATCCCACTACCCAACCCGGCACTCGCCAACGTACAAGGACCGCGGGAAGGAGCCCTTCGCGCCACGAATATCCAATAACCCAACCAGTGATTGCACCTAGAACCGAACCCGGCCATTGTAATAGCGCGAGATGTAGGGCGATGGCGTATTTGTAAGACTTATCAGAGAAAGTAAGTCCCACGAATGGCCGGTCTGTTGGTGGTGCCTCGGACGTTGCAACTCGATACTTGTACATGTGCGGAACCATAGCATGATACTGAGCAAGGATGGCGAAAATGACAGGAGTAGGACCGGCTGGGATATAGTTTAGATATCCGGCAGTGAGAGGTCGCAGCACGATCGACACGACTGGTGGAATTATGGACGTGATGGAATAAGTGACAGCCAGGAAGGACTGGAAAGAAACTGTCAGTAACGTTGACGAGAATCTGCCGTTGAACAACTTACAGCGAACTTGCGAGAACCCCACATGCGCTCAACGATTCGGAGGTTATACAAGGACATAGCAGCAAAGAGGACCTCGGTTGAGTTGACATAACACAGCTGGTAGGCCAGAAGCCTCCAGAATTGCCGGTAACGCCATATGTGAGTATCGATCAGG
Organism: Fusarium armeniacum; assembly: GCA_013618295.1. Lineage (NCBI taxonomy): Eukaryota > Fungi > Ascomycota > Sordariomycetes > Hypocreales > Nectriaceae > Fusarium > Fusarium armeniacum. Next base: position 59,144 of record JABFER010000150.1, on the reverse strand, counting down.
ATGTAAAAGTAGTGCTTGACGTCGAGGACACTGGCTAGAATAGAACCGGCCACAAGACCGACCACACCAAGCCGAGTCACGGGTGTATTGGTAAAAGACATGATGCGATGGGCTGGGATATGCTTGCGATGTTTATGGTATCATAGTTCGAGGCAACTTTCGAGATATCTTCTCGTGTACAATCGTATTCGTGTTATATGGGGCCGTAATGTAATCAACTTCAAGTTTAACACGAATGGAGCTTCAGGAGCTAGGTATCACGAAAGGTGGCATTTCGATATCACGTGCGGGCTCGGGTAATTATGGAGCCTGGTGCATCTCCATCTTTGACCCCGCTGACGTCGCTCTAATCAAACGCTGTTACAATGAATATTTCGGTTAAGACGATGCACTATTACAGAATTCCAGGAGAAGCTTTGCTTTTGTATTGTGTGATGATAAGGTTCTTCTTCGTGCCCTACATTTTGGTCACAAAGGTATAGCGAAGTGTTGGACTTTGGTCTTCGACTTTAAAATCACAACCGAAACCTTCAATTACAGAACTACAGGGTAAAGAGTCAACTATAGTCAAGATGGGGATTAATAGTTACCTACTAACTACTATGTATACAAAGCTATAGTTCGGCAAGGTATGATTGTCTAGTTCTTAGTAGAATGCGTTATGAATAAGGTGCGGAAGGTGAGACAAAGATTACCGAGGATCAGATCAAGTTTGATCGAGATAGGATACTTCACAGTAATTTAGTGGTAGTTCACAGGATAATCGTGCAGGATCTCACGATATGAGCCAACAAGATCAGAAGATCAAACTTTGACAAGCAGCATACAACACAGAAACGCCAACCAGTCCAGTAATGCACCTCGATCTGTCTAACGGGAATAGATAGATCTTTTGAAGTCGTGCCCCTGTAACGTCACGCTACCAACCAACATGACTAGCTTAGCTTCTAACTTACAGTGGACTCAACACCAGTTGGGCAGGTAATCAAATGCCAAGCATGTAAAGCCCATCATTTCCAGGCATTAGGATGGAGATTCGATTCAATTTCTAGCTCAAATGATCGTTAATCAATTAATAAAAAGTTAATGTGGTTTTTGAGTTAAACTCTCGAGTGGGCGCCCTGTAATCGTAGAAGCACCAACTCTAACAAATAATTCATAGTCCATCATCAATCATCACATCAACCTCTCTTTCCCACCTCTTTCATACCTTGAATCAACCTCACCCTCGCACCCAACTCAACCATCCACAAGCGGCTCACGCGGCTCCGAATAAAGTCACTTGTCAACCTGACTTTGGTACTGATCAGCCGCCAAAACAAGAAACTCTTCACTCTCACTCCCTCTTTTGTCGTTCCCTCCCCCCTCCCTACCTTATGCCCCCAGGAACAAGGGCATTGATTTAGACTAAATCTCGCCTCCTCCTCCGTCTTCAACTCCGATCATGCCGCTCGCTAACTTTGGCACTCTCATTCTCCACCATCTCGTCTTTGTCGCTCACCTGGTCTACTTCCACATTGCTTTCACTCACATGGAACCTAGCGCTCTCGCGGTTATCTACTGTGTCTCTAAGCTTCTCGCCCGCCGCGCCGACGACATTGGTGGCCCTCCTCCGGAATGGCCCCCTCCGGCTATCCAGTGGTAGCCGGTCTTCCATCTCCGTCTCCGGCTTCGGCCTCGGTCTCGGCCTCCGGTCTGACTGGTCTAACTACAGGTTATGAGTCTCCGTCAGAAGAGCATCCGCCTTTCTTTTCGGCCGTAGCGTCGGCACCTGCCGCCCCTGACGGAAAGGCAAATCCAAATCCAAATCCAAATCCAAATCCAAGACGTCTTGCTGTCCCGCGGCCACCACTAACTCAACGACCGTCGTATATCGCCGCCATTTCTCCCGAGGATGCCAATGGCAACAACCAAAGTCGTCCTCGGCTCGTTAACCAAAGTTCCACAATTACCTCTCACAGCTTAAATCATGTTATGGCCACGGTGGAAAAGACGTCTCAAAGCCGAAGGGTCGGTCTAAGGGATCGCATTGCCTGTTATCAATGGACTTACTTTACTTTGGTACGTGTTTCTGAGACTCAATTATGGCGTGACTGACACCTCCTAGACAATGTCGACCGGCGGCATTGCCAATATTATTCATTCATGTAGACATGCCTTCTTCCAACTTCAAGGGGACGTGACTGACCTTAACAGTAAAATGGACAGCTCCCTGGCTACGCGGCATTGGTCTCTTCTTTTTCTTCCTCAACATTGTCTTATTTATAATGAACTGTGTTCTCATATGTACAAGATTTTATCTTCGTCCGGGGAGCTTCATAAACTCTTTCACCGATCAGATGGAGTCGCTATTTATCTCAGCCTCTGTAGGTTTCCTATCATTCATCATATAACACCGGCACTGACAAAATTCCAGTTGGTTTCGTGAGCGATGCTTATCCGCAATTTACTTTCGAGTAGCTCTGACAGTTCTAGTGTTGCTGTAATATTAATCAATACCTGCCAATATGGTATCCCTTACACAGGCCCATGGCTTCTTAACGCCATGGAGTGGGTGTTCTGGGTATATGCCGCCGTCAGCGTCTCTGTCAGCGCATTCTTATATCTTATTTTATGGTCTACGCTGTGAGATCTCCTAGCTCATACCCTTCAAACACCTTCAATACTAACAATTCGTTCCCAGGATCTTCCCCGTTCACACAATGACACCCACATGGGTCTTTCCCGCATACCCTCTCCTTCTCAATGCACCGTTCGCAGCAAATCTTATCGCTGCAGCGGACTCTTCTGGTCATGAACTGACGGTAAATACCGTGGCTATGGCGCTTGGAGCTACTGCCATTCAAGGAACCGGCTGTTTAATCGCCTTTATGATATCTTCCGCTTTTATCTATCGCTTAATGACTCAGAAGCTCCCACGGGATAACCAGAGACCTGGTATCGTAAGTTCTACGTTTTGCGCACATGTCTAATATGTTGACCTTTGTCAGTTCATGTCAATAGGTCCTTATGGCTTTACTGCTGCTGGTATAGGTACGTGATCATATTCGATTTCGCAGACTAGAGCAGAGCATCTAATAATCGCAGCCCAACTCGGTAGCCAAGCAGACCTACTCGTTCCTGAAAACTTTTTGGGCGCTCCTCATGTCGCAGACATTATCAAAGTCATAAGCATTCTTGTGAGTCTCTGGCTCTGGGGCCTTGCAATGTGGTTTTTCCTCGTTTGTGTCGGCGCATTGTGGAAATACACTACGCCGGGCCACCATATGCCCTTCCAGATGACCTGGTGGTCTTTTGTCTTTCCCAATACCGCTCTTGTGAGTACCCCCCCTCCAATGCAACTTGTCGTAGACCAAATCATATTCATTCTATCTACAGGTTACGGCCACTAGCGTTATGGGTAAGATCTTTGACAACAATGGCCTACACATCTTTGCATCTGTCATGACCGTTGCTATCATCATCGTTTGGATCATAATATTTGCAAGGATGTGCTGGAGTCTCAAAACGAGGAAGCTTCTCTGGCCCAGGGATGAAAGATAGATTGTTACACAGCCTCGTACGCTTGTTTCCCCTTCTTTTCTACACGTTTCTACCATTCATATTCATAGCGACTCCAACTTCAACGGCTGGTATGGAGTTTTCCTTCATTAATACATGGGGTTCAGCATTGTTTGGTGTTGGGCGGCTTTCTCGATTAGACTCAGGTTAGATGAATGCCATATCCAATTATTCCTGTCACTCGAGCTTTGGTACATGTATATAAGTTTGGGCTGATATGTGTCCGCTTTGTGGCAAGGGCTACTTGAGCAGATTCTTGCATAGTCAAGATGTTTTGATGTATTTCCCTAGTGGGACTCTTGTAATCCCATCTACATTATTCCGCGCATATGGCCTCAAATGTTGTACTTCCAAACAATACAAGGGAAGAAAACGCATCACCATTCGCTTGCCGAGAACCTCCGAAACGCCTCCAAACTCCAGTGTACAAATGTTCTGGTTACGACACCCTGACACCCGAGCCTCAAGATACACCAAGAATTGTCACATACATAACTGTCTTACAGCTTCGCCTTGACGCCTTCACCGGCAGTGGCCTCGAGGTTGACGGTGATCTCACCTGTCTTCTCGCCATGGCCAAAAAAGATGACTTGCACAGTCAGATCATCGCTACACAGTTGTCAGTTACGGCGCACATGATGATGAGCAAGGTTCCTTACCGGTAACGTCGCGAGAAGGGAGAAGGCAGGGTGAGCAGAGCGCACACCTGCTCGTCATTGTTACCACCAAGAGCATTTCGGATGAGGTGTGTAGCGACGTTCTTGTCCTTCACTGTGAAGCGATCCTTGGCATCTGGATCGATACCCCACTGCTGAACGCGGATAGGGGTCTTATTGCCATCAGGTCCAGCAGTCTTGCTCTCCTCGACGGGCAAAGGTGTCTTTGACGATCCGAAGACCTTGTTCCAGGCAGCATCAAACTGAGAGTTGGTTCCGGACTGTCCTTCGGTCTCGATCCACTTGCCTACGAGGCCGACGACCTCCTCGTTAGTAAGCATCTCCCACAGACCATCAGTGGCCAAAACCAGGAAATCGCCATTCTCAGGGTTGACCTTAGTCGTCGTAACCACAGGCTCGGCTGTGACATACGGAGGGGTTTTTAGAAGAGGTGAGGGGCTGCGACCGAAGAAATTCTCACGCAGCTTGTATGCGACGTCTCTGCTCCACTTGTAGACAGCATCACCAAATGCACGGCTAGGTTCTAATCCACCAAGAACACGGCCATTGCGAATAACGTTCTCCTCTCCAGGGTGTTCCTTGCGCATACGATCAACCTCCAGAGGGTTGCTACCGGTTTGGTCATCTGAGAGAGCAGTAGCAGTCCACTTTCCATTCGCGGCTCGACGACCCAGAACAGCGCGAGAATCACCTGTGCAGGCAACACGCAAGAGATTGCTGCGGCTGTCATAGAACGACAACAGAGCACACGATCCGGACAGAGCTGGCTGCAACAACTCAGCGGCGACGGTCTTGGAGCCACCCTTGAACACCTTCTCGACGCTCTTGTGAACGATCTCGTTATCCAGGTTGTTGAATCCAGTCTTGATAGCCAGAGTTACCGCATCTTCAGAAGGTAGCTCACCGGAAGCCTGCTTGTAGGTCGCGTTGAGTTCACGGGCAACATAGTTGATCAAGCTTTCCCTCAATGTCGCAGAAGTAGTCCATCCCCTGAAACGTGTAAGTAAGGCCCCCTAATATTGCTCTGCGCAAACTGTATCCTATGATGATTACTTACGAATGGCCATCGAAGACACCCCAGAACATCCAGTCGCTGTTGTCGGTCTCAGCAGAGGACCTGCTAGGTACCTGAACGATCTTCTCGGCGTGATCATCCTCAATTGGATCGTTGCTGGGCAGTTGGACCAAGTCGTAGCGAGTAACACCTTGGCCTCGACCGACAGAGTAAGACTGCTCGAGGCGACGTAGCTTTTGCGTAGCTTGATCGGGCGTCAGCATCTCGACAATGCGACGACCGTCGTCGCTGGTAGCCTTGGAGATAGGTCCCTCGCCAACAATAGTGCCCTGTCTGAGTTCATCAGCGCCCACTACAAGAACTGTACGAGTCGGCACCACATCAGCCGTCTGTGTGGATGTAAGGCTATTCTTAGTACTAAAGGCGGAAATGGGCGTGGAATCAGAGCTATTGTAGGAGTACCAAGCGCCGTATCCGACGATGATACTGGAAAGCAGGGCGGTGGGCAAGCGACGGAAGTACATAGAGGACCTTAGAGGGATGCTTCTTGTCGAGTTGCGATGAGCGTGTCTAGCGTGCGCGCCGGCCTTGGATCGGGATTGATGAGCAAGAACTGTGGAAGAGATGGAGAAGCCACGACGCGGGGTTCGAGCGAGGGTGCGGACGGTCGAAGGAGAGGTCGTCCGAAGGTTTTTAACGGCAGCTCGATTCATCGGGGGCAGGCAGGGGAGCTTGGAGCTAACCTGGTAGGGAGTGGTGGTTGATAGAATAGAGACGTTGAATGTCCGAGATTGTCAAGAAATGGCCGACAACAAAGGAAACAACGGCCGCAATTGCATGGAAGGGGAAAAAGGAAGGTCGAAGTACTGCACTGAAGCTAGGACCGTGATAGATTCTATACGTAGTGTAGTCTAGACCAGGGACTGAGTGGGTGGATAACAGAGGTTCGTGATGGTGGATGAATGCTGCTCTGGTGTGGGTCTGGAGAAGCATGACACTATCTTATCGCGACCTTTCCTTTCTGGGAATGCAACTAATGATAAGTCACTGCGAATACCGGAGTTAATTAGGTAGGTATTAAATGAGTTATGTTAATGAGAATTTATATCTTCTTTCACTCTCTCTTATTGAAACCCATTCTACTGCTTCTGGACTGCCTGAAGCGAATTATCCCGATATTTCTCACATTCTCATGGTCACGTCTTAGACCGTCTACCCCACGTGAGCCAGCGAAATAGCACCAGACCTGAGTTTAATCCTATCCGTCTAGAAACCGACTTCAACCGAGGTTCACATCTTGCTGCTGTTTCAGGCACTTTGGCCTACCTGATTGACCCAAGTCCTGAACAGGCCAAGCTTTGCTAGCCCTGTGAGCTTTACCAACCCCGGGCTTGTTTTCTCACATGTTAGTACATAGTGAGATGAGCATCCTCTTGCACGTGAACACAATGAAATTCCATATTCGCATCTGTTTTTGGATGTGAGGCTTACTGCGATCTAATAGATCTTGAAACCCTCCAATTGAAACTTCTCACGATGAGCCAGCAACAGTACTCTCAATCTCTTTCGGGAGCTGATCGTATCAGGGCTCTCAAGGACGATGATGCCATATTCACTGCTTTCGATACATATCCATGGACCAAGGACAAAAGCTTCATGGTAAACATATCACTCGTTTTTATTTCAGTATTTACTAACATCTCGTTAGTCAGGCCTTTACTCCATCCTTGGTGAACCTGGCCAGCAAAACCCCGAAGCCTCTCTCTCAGATATGGCCATCCATGCTCGCATCTTCTATTATGCGCAGCGCATTGGTGTCAACATCGACTTTGGTTCCTACAAGAACTGGCTAACTAGCAAAACAAATCATCAGCCCCCGGATGTCTTGCCAGAGGAATACCGTCAACGTGCAGAGGCCAATGCCACCTCAACCTCAACCTCGGCCTTGGACTGGCAGAAGGCTGCACCAAAGACTGACCTCTACATCGACAGAAAAGCCGCTGCAGCTCAATCGGGCTCAGAGGACCAGCCCAATTATCCAATGGGGTTTGCCGAAATGATCAAACTCATCCAAGAGGGCAAGCCTGTGCCGGGAATTCGTCAAATACCAAACACCATCGTCAGGGATCCCGTAAGTTCAACTCTAGACAGCAACCTTTCTACTCATGTGTGTTTACTAAAAGATACCCAGAACGTGAAGCCTGTTGGAGCCAGAGCTGTCCCAAGAAAGCCGTGGGAGAAAGATGCTACCCCTGAAGCTTCCGCTCTTGCAGACCTACCAAAGGCGCTTGATACCGAGTTCCCACCCCTTCACGATGACATGGTTGCTTCCTCTGCTGTCGATACTTCGTGAAAAGTAAAACAGGATCACTGTCTTGTCGTTTATATAGCATTGGTGGCGTTAGGGATCATGCAACCATGGGCATTCTTCATTATGAATTTAAGCAAGATAGATATATGACCGAAAAATGTGATATTGGTTACCTCACGCATCAATCACTGTCCACAATTGAGCTACTGGGAGTGATAAAAGCATCAATCGTTTATTAAAAGGAATTTAACGACTACCGTAACAACCCGTGTGGTATAGGAAGACGCCTGAACCCAGCATCCGCATAGAAAAACGACATACAACTTCATAAACTCACCCCGACCTCCAAGGGAGTCCTTCTAGACCACCATCATCCATACCCGTAGATTGACTGAAGAAGTATGGCCATGGCAACCCATGAGACATGGTTCCGCTCATCCTGTGAGAGTGGCAGCCCATTAAAGTTGTGATACAGAGGTCAGTTCTGCAAGGACTGCCGGTGGTTAGTATCTACCATCCTCTCCATATTGCAAAATCGATAACCATAATGTGTCCAATGCACCCGAGAAGGCAGTAGTCAGCTGGGCGTAGGATGTCGTGTGATTTGTAAATTACTTGCGTGGGAAGATGTTTCTTAAGAAAGGTCGACAAATTCTGGTTTGTTGCGTGATCTTGACGAGTGGAAGGATCAGTGATTCAGATAGGGGCTCCTCGACGCGGATGACAATGAAAGAACAGAAAACAAAAACTGCAGTGGGGAAAAGCCCTGCATCCTCTAGCAGAAAACTGTCTGTGGCGATAAAAGAGATCGAGCGGCAAAGAATAAGAGAATTTAGCGGTAGCCGTTGCTGTAGCGTGGCCCAGGTCCCATGCGTCCACTCATTCCAGGACCAGCGCCAGGGCCGGGACGAGTTGCAACAGCATGGTTTGTGCAGAGCATACCGACACGGGAACCAAACTTGGAACCTCGCAAGGAGACCATGTGCTTTCGGATATGAGCGGCAACAATCTCGCGATGCTGAGGAGAGGCGTTGTTGAGGATCCATTGGATAAGGTAGTTGCCATACTGGTCACTCGCGATGTCGATGAGTGGGATGCGTGTACGGTCGCGACGACCCTCGCAGACTCGGTCCAGGTAGCGGCCGAGGAACTCTGCACCCCCGATCTTGAGACACTTCTCGACGACCTTGGAAGCGAACTGGTCGGTACTATACTCTGCGGCATAACGAATGACGTGGTCAATAGCCCGACTGCGGTCAGGAGGAGCACCATGTTCGCAGATGTGCTGAATACACCAATTACCAAATTGGCCATGAGCCACAATATCAATGTTGGCAAGAACCTCCTCGATACAAGGACGCTGTTAAGAAGAGTTAGTACAATAGCTTTGACAAGAACAAATCAACATACCTTATCCTCTTCAAGACAGTTCTCAAAGATGTTTTGCACAACAAGACTGCCAGTTTCCCCAAGAGCTACTTCATGCCACATTCCGCTCAGTGCCTCGTTGACATACTTCATGATCTGTGGGGGCGACTCGGTCCATCGAAGTTCGAAAAGCTTCTGCCAAACATGGCAGGCGTAACGATGGATGACCGTCTCTGGGATGCGTCGCAACAGTTCAGAAACCATGATGGCCTTGTATTTTTCCGGCACCGAGTCAAATGCCTTCTGAACAACATGGCAACCGAAAGGATCCATGGACAGACTCAAAGTGTTGCCTCGAATAGCTTCGGCGATGTGGATGACCTGGTCGGGTGTGCCATGCTCGAAGCATCGCTGCACCAAGAAGTTACCGAACCGGTTGATCATCAAGGGGTATGCCTGTGCTACGATCGCATCCACAATCTCAAACTTTTGTTCCGGAGTTCCAACCTTGAGCTTCTGTTGCAAAAAGATAGAGGCTTGCTGATCGTTGTTGCAGACGATCTTGTCGACAATGTACTTCCAGTTGCAGTTGACATTGCGATCTAAGAGACGACGATAGTTCAGTGGCTCAGTTGGAGGGAGATACGTCTGGTCCTCGGGCGAAAGAACATCTCTTGGGTCCAGTCCCCTGCGTGGATACATTGCATGTGGTCCAACCTCGTTCTTCCATCCAGAACCAGTAGTGAACTCGGAAGCATGAGGTGAAAGAGGTGTCCCGGCAGGGGGTGGATAGGGAGGGTAGACGCCCATAGGTCCGAGTCCTTGGGGAGCATTCATAGGTGCTCCGGGAACAGGGCTGCCCATGTAGTCGGATTGGTTGGCAGGGCTATTGTAACCTCCTCCGTAGCCAGATCCAAACGGCTGGGGGGAGTTAAATCGACTCTCCATACGGTTACCGCGACGTCCGTAATTGGAGCGCATCATCTCTGCATCGGGAGTCATACGTTCGCTGCGGAAGCCATCCATGATGGGATAAGGGGCAACATTGGGTTCTGGGCATGGTGGGTTAAAACCGCGCCCCCCAAGCCATTTTCCAGGGGCTGGTTCAGGCACTGGCGCCTGAAGCGTGTTGGTGAAGGCGCCAGGGTGGCTTCCCCAGATCTCTCGAGTACGATTGAATGTAGAGGCAGACATGGCATCGCTTGTATCGGAATGAGCATCATCCGGAGATGCCCATGCACCTTCGCGAGTAGGGTACAACGGGTTGTTGGACTCAATGGCAGAGTTTTCGGGAGCAGTCTTGACAACGCGAGTTTCAGCCAACTCTTGGTCAAGTTTAGAAATCTTGCTCTCTGCTTGGGCGAGCTGCAACTTCAGACGGACCACTTCTTCGCTTTCGCTTCGAGCATCTTCAAGAGTAGCACTGGCGGGTCGTGTAGTAGGAGCCGTGCTGGGAAAGGCATCGGTCGCAGGAGTGACGGGCAAGGAGTTGCTTGATGACGCATGATCAAACACTCTTGCGTAATGAACTCCTTCATTGCTCGCTTTGGGGGAATCGACCGGCTGATCCATACCATGCTCATTGAGTTTGGTAAAGAGCTTGTCCACGAGGTAAGTCTGCTCCACAGTCGAGCCATTGTGACTAATTTTCATCTTCTATCATGGTCAGTAAATTGTATATCTCTAAGCAAATGGCCAGTTTCACCTTTGGGAGGCCTTGGTTCGCAAGCTTCGAAGTTGAGAGGGCCGAGATGCTTTTCTTTGACGGATTGGTTTTACCCGTGTCCTTCTGTGCTTTTCGTAAGTAAGTTGTCCTCAAGGAGAGAGAAAAGAAGAAGAAGGGAATGGTATGAAATAAACTCTATCGCGAATCCATAGAGTCGATAAAGTTATAGGTATACTGACTGGAACGGAGGTGCGTGGAGAACTGCCTGAAGTTTCGCTATGCACAACAGCAGTAAAGATAGGACTCATCTTCTCAGGTGATCCCTGGGAATACCGAGGTGAAGACATGATGTTGCACCGGTTGGGCTGAACTTTCGATGCAATGAATCTGGCGAGACCGCAATCGGATAAGAATTGTAAAGGGAGGGACGCAAGTAACACGCGATGTGAGACAAAGAGTGTGAATGTACTGAAATGTACGAACCAAGAAGAGGCTGATTGATTGTGTTGAGGAGAGAGTGATGAAGAAGAGAGTGAAGAGGTGGAGGAAAGGAAAAGGATATGGTGACGAAAGGGGAGTGGAGGTTAATCACTGACGCAGCTTTTTCGGCAGGCCAAGCGGAAGGAAAGTGAAGATGGAAGGAGCGTAAAGTGGCAGGTGCCAACAGCCGACAGCAGCAGCAGCCTGGCCACTTCTGCTCCTTCCACTTTTGCCAGAGGCAGCACCTGCGGCTGGTACTGGCAATCAGAATAGGGGTCTGTAGTCTTTAAATGCACGGTGCGATGCCCTGGATCTTGAAGTCATCATGACTTTATTACTGCTCCTATTTCTCGAAATACCTGAACCCATCATCAAAGTGCTGAGTTCTGCATCTGCATAACACGATGTTGATGGGACAGACTTGCTGAGGAAAGTCATCCAGCGTGGACATGAAGCGTTCATGCCAATCTTGATATGAATGGTTAATATGAATTACAGTTGAACCACCAAAAGCAGTGGTACCACCTTAAGACCTAAGGCAGTTACTTTAGTATAGCAGTCTAACACTTCCCCCCAAGCCTAGCTTGCCTCTTGCATAACTGGCTCAGACTGCTCATTTAGGATTATACTATCTTAGTATTTTACCAAACCCAAGATCCCATGGGAATTGAACCTAAGAGCATAGGGAAGCTGCAGCAGAAGCATGTTAGCATGTGTAACACTTCCGGGCTCATAACCAGTTAAACCACCAAAAGCAGTGGTACCACCTTGAGACCTAAGGCAGTTACTTTGGTATAGCAGTCTAACAATTACAGATGAAAAGGAAAGATGAAAGAAGCAACCTGGTTCTTCTATCTAAGATGGAAGAAGCAAGGGCTTATATAGCCCAGCTAGACTTCCAGAAGGTTCCTTAGTTTGGCTAGTGACTCATCCAGAGGCAGCTTGCCTCTAAGGAAACATAACAAACATCTAAATAACTAGCAAGCTAGGATAGGCAGCAGGTCTGTCCAACAATTACTCACCTACCTACTACCTATACACAGAGAACATCGGCTGGAAGTTCTTTCTGCAGCTGGGGGCGAAAAGGTAAAAATGCGCACCAACTTGAATTGTCAAGCACAAACAACTCGAAGACAGATCGCGAGGAAAGGCTTGCGAATAGCCTAGGGAAGTTCTCACGTCGAACTTGTATCTAACCTCGAACAAGACTTGTTACTTGGATGCCATGAGATGTTGCTAACGCTATTCTGCTGCTCGCACCATCTAAGATATCCCAACATTCATGAGAAGCGTGGCTGGGCTCTTCAGCGTATCAAGACAATGGATATTGTTTTTGCGGTTAGACGGACTTCCGATCTAACAATCGAACAAGCAACAGATCAAATTACAGACAAACGTCTTGAATGGGGAATTGAACAATGCATTCTTTGCGGTAATACAAGTAATTGTACATACTGAAGAGAAAGCCATAACTGTCTTGGCTTTCATCGTCGTCACTACCCTGGCACCATATACAAGTAGTCGTAGAATCGAGACATCGTCCACTATTTGTAAGCGGACCCGAAGATTTCCTACGTTGCCATGATTGAGATCGAATTTGTCATTACATTCATTGTCTGGTTTATCGCTTCTTGCCGGTAGGAGCTGGAAGGTTGTTAGCAACTTGTTTGAACTGGCGAGTCGTGGATGCATACCTGGAGGTCCCTTCTTCTTTTTGGGCGCACTCTTTCCACGAAGCTTGAGTCTGGAATCAAATTGTCAGCACTTCGCACCTATTTCAAAGGTTGCAGTTTCCAGCTTACTCCTCGATATACTCGAATCGGTCCTCCTCTGCCTCATCCCACGTTGCCAGGGTCGGTCCAAATTCGCGCTTGAGATCTTGTATCGTCGCTGTCTTTCGAGGGTAGTATGCTGCCATGGCTGGTCCTCGCAGTCGTTGTCGCAGGATCTTATTGCCCATGCGGACACCCTCAGGGTTGTATGAAGTCGCAAAAACCTGGCATTGCGCCTGTAGAAAATCAGTACGAGAAAGGACTTGCCGGTTTCTGTAGAATCACCTTCATCAGATCCAATATCCGCGCGCGTGGGACACTCATCTTGGCGTGGTTGACATTAAGTGTTGCTCCTGTCAATTTTCCTGCTGCTCGAATTGACGTCCCGTATGAAGTCTACGCAAAAGTTGACCAAAAAGCCCGATTGGTCAATGAGATCGAGAGGTGGGTCTGCAACTTGAGCAACAAGTCCAAACGGACCAATGAAATGGAACTCCATAAAGTGTAAATCGTCTTTGATATGAATACCTGCATTTACGGATATGACCCTTCAACACTGTTATATTTCTTTCAAGAGTTTCAGAGAATTCAAAAAGAACGATTCCGAAGTACATCTATTGCCATTGCCCTAAATTAGCCCAAAGTCTGCTTCTTGACCAGAATAGTACCTGGGCTAGTAGGTGGCAGAAAAAATGACCTTAGTTTTGGGACAGAAAAATAGTAAATAATCTAAGCCTGTAGTCTAAATGGTATAAACTGACCTACTAACCTTGTCACTCACAGCTCGGGCGGTCATTTATTCTGATACCCTAAGAGCGCTTTTGTGGTGTGATTTTTGAAGTCTACACTCTCCATCGCTACACCTGGGTTATGTAGGGGACATAGAGCAACCTTATTCTCACAGAAGACAAAAGCATTGCAAGACCAGCCAAACAACCCGTTTCTGTTTCCTCCACTACAACCTAAGAAATTGCTACCAGAATACCACCTAAGCAGTCAGTCAATTTGCCCAGCTCATCCTATACGCCCTGATCCCTGTTGCTGACAACAATCCTAGTCACAACGCAAGTGCCTGCATGAGTGAAGCTTGAGGATACAAGAATGAATGAACTAAATCTTGGTCTAAACTTCTGATCTAAGTTCTATAATCGTACCCATTCATTTTGTCACTGGAGCAGTCAGGTTTCGGCCTTAACATTATTGTTGCGTCTTGAGGTCACGTGACCTTTGAAATCACGGTCTTTGTGGAAGCAAACCTTTGCGCCGACTTCAGGCCTTTCTTGAACTTCAAACACGATCATAGATACAATATGTCAAAGAGGTCAGCAGAGGAGTTATTGGACGAGCCACGCAAGCGCGTGCAGGTTGCTGTTGCCTCCGTTGCCTCTGTCGCGCCGGCCTCTGTTGTGCCTGGTGTCTCGCGATGGTCTTTCGCAGAAATACCCGACAGTCTACCACCTCTCCCACCAATCAATCCTGACCTTGAAAAGCAAGTCTTTAGGCATCCTGGACTTGGGGGTCCAAACTGGGAGAGACTGGAATGGTACGGCGACGCGACACTTGAAATGCTCTCAACAGAATTCATATTCGAAACTTTTCCGCATCTTCCATCAGGCCGGTGCAGCCAAATCCGCGAACAGCTTGTGCGTAATGTCACACTCGCTCAGTATTACCGAGAATACGGCATGGAGCACAAAACGCAATTGCCTGCAGACCTCGGCAAGATGCCAGACCTCTTACGAACGAAGATGAATCTCAAGAATTCCACTCTCCTCGTCAAGATTCAAGGCGATGTTTTTGAGGCATACGTTGGAGCAGTCGTCAAATCGGGCCCTCAGGGAACAGAAAACGCCGTTGCCTGGCTCAAGATACTATGGGGTCGTACAATCAAAGACCAGATCAAGCAAGCAGAAAGACACCGGGAAGCAGTAGCCCAAACAGAACCCACAACGACACAAGAACAATCTACACAGCCCGAAGCCAAGGTGATACCCTTGACATGGGAGAATGCGAAGACTCGTTTAAGCGTAGCGATCGCGGTGCCCGGAATCAAAATCCAGTACAAAGACATGCCATGCAAGAAGAGAGACAAGGACACAGGCGCCCAATTACATGCTGTTGGAGTCTATCTTGACGGGTGGGGAGAGACAAACAAACATCTGGGTTTTGGTGTTGCCGTGGGCAAGCCTGAAGCAGGTGGAAGGGCAGCGCTGCAAGCGCTGGAAAACAGGAAACTTATGCAAGTATACACGGCTAAGAAGAAGCAATGGACGGAGGAAAAGGCAGGAGCGCGCAAGGCAGACTCTGACTCTTGACGATAAAAGCAAATGGTGGATTTCAACATGAAGTAATTATTAATTTCGTCTTTGGTGCATCCAACGGTCAACTTGTCTAAGACCACGAGACCAACTTTACATAGGGGATTGAATACCTATAAATGAGCTAATACACGACGACTGCCTTGTTTCTTGTGATCATAGTCCGGCTGGGTCTTGAAATGTTGTTTAGTTCATGCTCAAATTTACCAAATGAGTTAAGTTTGCATGTCGTAAAGCCTCCAATAATTAGCAAGACTGCCGATCCGACGCACACCACTTATCTTCACGTGTCTCGGTTCTTCAGGGCACTGGATGCAGGGGCAGATCCCGAGATCTCGAACCGTTCAAAGGAGGGGATTACCGGATACCAGAAAAGTTGACTTCTAAGATTCAGGGTACAAAAATAAATAGCCCAAGAGGTCCGGCCTAGCTAGCATAAGCTGACCTACTTATTTCATCTATTATGCCCTTAGCGGCCAACTTTTCTGATACCCTAATGGGGTAGAATAAGCTCGGTACAAGGTAAAACACGAATTGTAGGTATCTGTTTCGACGAGGTCTTGGTAAGTGAAATCAGGATGTGCAAAGATGCACATACTAAGAACCATAATTCTCATGATTTATTCGAATTGTACCGAGTTTGATTAAGTAGCACATCATTCGCATTGTAGGTACTTATGTAGAGTATCAATTACAGATCCATCATCTTTGTCTTGTCGAATCCCCAGATGTCATCCCCCCTCCCCCTGGGGACGTGCCTTTTCTAGTGGAGACGGCCCTGAAAGCGTATCCTCCGAGCTCCATCCATTGGTAGGTTACCGCCCGTTACCCGTGGGCGCCGAGGTCCTCCACAGGTCCCGGCCCAGGTCAAGATCCAACATCATTTCATCATCCAATTGCTTCTGATCGAGCGTCAATCCATCCAGCATCTTAGTTTTAAGGACCCTCCTTTCTTTTCCCAATGGAGTCATAACACACGGGGCGACTAGGCGTTTCTTTGGCTGCCTTTTATCTTTACACTTGTTCTATCTCTTACTTAATTCCCTCTTAATACAAAGGCAACCAAAATCAACCGTCTTCCCTCGAGTTTGTTGTTCTCCTTTCCATTCTTGGCTTGTGGGGTTCCGTTATCTCGGCCATCAAGCCGCGGTCCGGACGGCTCAAGGTCCGATAAAGGACCCCCATATCGAAGCTTGACTTGGACCTCGACGCAATTGCCACTCCCTCTCATCGGCCGCAACTTGCGTGTCGCGAGTCGCCTGTTTTTATCTTACTTTTACAAAAAATATAGCCGCCAAAATGGCGGATTCAGTAGGTATGTCGTATTGTACAACCGGTGCCCAACGTGAAGGTGGCTGACGTGATGATCAGATCGCGTGTTTGTACACGCTCTGAACACCGTTAAAAAGATACCCAAAACTGGCGCATCGAGGCCACCGCCGACCGATCGACTCCGACTTTATGGACTATATAAGCAGGCAATGGAGGGTGATGTCGACGGTGTAATGGAACGTCCAACTGCTGCTTCGGGGTTGGCATCCGACGAACTACAGCGAGAAAAAGATAAATGGGATGCGTGGAATCTACAAAAAGGATTGAGCCGAACAGAGTCAAAGAGGAGATATATTGAGGCTCTGATAGATACGATGCATCGATATGCTACGACTCCGTAAGCGCTATTCTTCAACTCGAACTACACGGATTAACTAACATGGGTCTATCAGGGACGCTGAAGAACTTGTGTCGGAACTCGAATTCGTCTGGAATCAGATTAAAAACAACAGCCCAAGCTCGTCATTATCATCGCCGAGAGCCAATCAATCGACTGGCGCCGGCGCACAACAACCTCAACAAGAACCCGAGCAAGCAAGCGATGGCGAAGGACCCCTAAAAGAGTTGCGGCCGATGAGCGAGTACGATGAAGCGGAACTACGGTCTCAGCGACAACTAGATCTTGAAGACGATGAAGTTGAAGTACCAAATAGTGATCGAAGCAGTGGTCGCTGGCAGCGAAAAGTGGAACGAGCATTAACTACAATGTCCGCTGAGGTAGCTGCGTTACGAGAACAGATTACGACGGGTCGAGAGTGGCGAACAAAGAAGGAGCGCAGTCTTCAAGCATGGGCGAAATGGCTTGCCTGGTTACTGGTCAAGCATATATTCGCAGATCTCGTCATCCTGTCGGTTGTTCTATTATGGTTGAGGAAGCGCAAGGATCGTCGACTCGAAGATCTTGTAAGAGCTGGTGTCAGGCTCATGAGGGAATACGTTCGAAATGTTCTGCCGTCGCGAGGATGATAACTCGGGCAGTATATCGTCTGGTGGTCCCTACTCTCGAGGCTCATACCGAATAAAGCCCCGGTTTGATTATCCGGGCGCAGCGTCGGCAACATTTCGAGTATGAGACGATTCCTATATCATGACAAGATGTCTTGGTCTAAGGGCTCTTCTGGGCCATGTCCGCCAGTCCTGCATGCACTCAGTCATGAATTGTATATGGCCGTGCTCGGATGCCTGCTGGTATCGATTTCAGTTACCAGAGAAGCATTCAAACTACGATTGGATTTGGATGTAAGTTAATCAAATTAAGTATATGGCGCTCGACGGAGTATGGGGTAAGCATTGAATTCATAGCAAGAATTGGGTGGTTATTATGTATTAAGGACATGTACTCAGTAGATATCATGCTTGGAGTAATACCACGAAACTACTACCTTAATTCAACCCGGATTAGACATTACTAGAGTTGATCTTTTTGCTTAATTCGTGTTTTTGAAATTATTAGTTTTAGGATAGTTTATCTATAATGAGCTGTCTATAGGCTTCTGCCTAGAGGAGGGTACTGTAACTACCCCTCGGAAACCCTTAACGTTTTATTTACAAAATATTGACCCCATCGCAAACCTTTTTTCCTACACCTTCATCCACTTCCAACCATACAGGTGCAGATGCAGCTATCCTCCTTTGTGTTACACCGACCCTTCTCTCGTTCCTTCTCACCCAGTCATCGCAAACATCGGCTGCCGTGTAACGTCAATCGCATACAGCCACAAAAGAACCACACTTTAACGCCCCCGTTTCTTCAAGGCACAACATAATCAATAAATAATAAATAAGCATGGCACAGCCGCATGATCGCCGCGGCTCGGGCCTGGATCGCTTGGAATACCCCAAACATATTCCTGATCCAGATGGCCTCCCCATTATCCCCCCGTTACTGTCTATCGCACCCGCTATCTTCCGTCCCATTAGCAAAGACGAAACCTTGTGCGACGTCACATCTACCACCAAACTTGATCTTCTACAAGCTGAGCTCGAAGGTCTTGACGCCCACGCAATTAGTACCAACGAAAACTTCCTCGCGCTGTGCATACGCGAGCGTGAGCGCATCCTTCAAGATGGACGGCGCTATGAACTCCTCGACAAGATAGAGGGTACAGTTACACCAGATGTCCCACGCGGTGTTGAGCCTGGACATCTGAGCACCATGATCGCAAACATGGAGGCCAAGCCACCTTCGGATGCCTACATGGACACACCGTCGATTCCCCAGCCAACATTTGAAGGGCCAAATCGATCACTGCGCGAGTTCCAGGCTAATGCTACGATGGCTTTTGTATTGCGGTCTACTCAAATGGCGGGAACTCGTGATGCGGAATTGGCTGCACATCGGGCAAGGATCGAAGCAGAAATTAAAAAAGAACAACTCGCACAGGAACAGGCCCGCAGAGCCAAGTAGGAGCAGGCTCGTGGACCTGCACCAGAAACCCAAGTTTCACCAGTCAAGTACGTCAATGGAGCATCAAAGGAGACCTGCGACAAGAACATGTTCATGTTCCTCCCGAATACCAATCGAAAGAGGAAAATGTGAAACTGCAAAGCCCGTGGAAGTGCACGTCGTAGTGAAGGAATTAGGTATTCAACTTATCTACCCTCAGCCCTCTGTCAGACGTCCAATATGTACATACTACGAACTTCCTAGACGCATTAAAACAAAGCAGATCTTTCTATTCTTTTACGACCACCACCCTATACGCCATACTCGACCTGACCCATAGGCTTATCCTCCTCCATACCAGGAGCCATAAAGTTTGTCCTGGGATCGCCAGTAGCCTTGGCCGCGGAGCAGCGAGCCATTGTGGGAGAGCTAGAGAGATTGTCAGCAGGAAATTCCGTTATATGATGAACCGACTTTACACACCTTCGTGAGATAACATCTGTGAAGTAAAAGTTGTCGACGACCTTCTTGAGGGGAGCTCCAGAAACCTTGGCACCCTTGTTCTGGTCCACAAGTTGAACCTTGCTCAGAGCAGGGAGGGCGACGGGCTCAACAACGTCGTAGGCAGCCAGGGCAGGGCTGATCTCGACCATGCGGTCTCGAACCATGGCGACATCATCGTAAGGAAGGGGAGCGCCAAGGAATTCACTGGCAGCTCGGAGGATCTTCCAGTCAGTTCGAGAGGCACCAGGCAGAGAAGTAGCAGCTCGAGTCATTTGAACACGACCCTCAGTGTTGATGTAAGTACCGGCCTTCTCAGTGTAAGCAGCACCAGGGAGAACGATATCAGCGATCTGAGCACCCTTGTCACCGTGGTGACCCTGGTAAACAACGAAAGCATCCTTGGGGATATCGGCTTCGTTGACCTCGTCGGCACCAAGGAGCCAGACGAACTTGGGCTTAGTCTGGGCAACCTCGGCAGAGGGAGTGGTGAAGCCGACCTCGAAAGCACCGGCACGAGAAGCCTCACGCTGGAGGACGTTGTAACCCTGCCACTCCTCAGTTCGGAAGTTGGAGGCGTGCTTGTCAACGAAGGCACCAATGGTCTCGTAGTAAGCCTTAGCATCGGCGTGGTCAGTGACACCAGAACCGACGATGATCATAGGTCGCTTGGCGTTCTTAAGGGTCTCGCCGAAAGGACCGGAGAGAGCAGTCTTGAGGGCAGCGTGATCGGTACCGAAGTGCTCGAACTCAAAGGTGGAGTCAAATGTCTCACCAACAAGACCGATCTCGAGGTCGGATCGGAGCCACTGCTTTCGGATACGGGCGTTGAGGACAGCGGCCTCGTGTCGGGGGTTGCTGCCAACAATCAGGATAGCGTCGGCCTCCTCAATTCCCCAGATCTGAGAGTTGAAAAGGAAGTTGGATCGAACATCAACACCGTGGGCGAGAGGCTGGCTGCCAGTAGGGGTATCGAGAGCCAGGTTATCAGAGCCAAGCTTGTTTGCCATATCCTTAGCAACGACCAAAGACTCGACCTCGGTCAAAGCACCAGCAATGATCTTGAACTCGTTACCCTGGGGGTTCTTGATTTGGTAAGCACGGCCAATCTCGGTGAGAGCCTCCTCCCAGTCAGCGGGCTCAAAGCGTCCCTCGCGGCGGACCAAAGGCATGGTAAGTCGTTGAGTCTTGAGGCCGTCACAAGCAAATCGGGTCTTATCGTCAATCCACTCCTCGTTCACATCGTCGTTAAGTCGGGGGAGAATACGCATGACCTCGAGGCCACGGGAGTCCACACGGATGTTAGAGCCGAGACCGTTCAGAACGTCGATAGATTCGGTATGTTTCAGCTCCCAGGGACGAGCTCGGAAAGCGTATGGCTTGGAGGTAAGGGCACCGACAGGGCAAAGGTCGATAACGTTACCAGACAACTCGGTGTCCAGGTTCTGTTCGAGGTAGGTGCCAATCTGGATATCGTTACCACGTCCGGTGGAACCCATCTCCGGGGCACCGGCAATATCGTTGGAGAATCGAATACATCGTGTGCAGTGAATACATCGGTTCATGGAAGTCTTGATCAGGGGACCAATGTTCTTGTCCTCTACGGCTCGCTTGCCGCCAACCTCGTGGAATCGGCCTCGGTCCGCTCCGTAACGCATAGACTGGTCCTGAAGATCACATTCACCACCCTGATCACAGACAGGGCAGTCAAGAGGATGGTTGGCCAGCAAGAATTCCATAACACCCTCACGGGCCTTGTGAGTAAGGGGAGAGTTGGTCTTGACGACCATACCGGGCTGTACAGGCCAAGCACACGAGGCAACGGGCTTCGGTGCCCGCTCAACCTCCACCAGACACATTCGGCAGTTACCGGCAATCATAAGCTTCCTGAAGCATTGTCAGCGATAGGTCGATCGTAGGAGGACTCGGAGGCATCGTACTCATGGTAGCAGTATCTAGATAAAGTTAGCCAGGTCATCCAAACTAGCCACAACTGTCTTGACTTACCGAGGAACTGTTGAACCTGCTTTCTCGCAGGCTTGAATAAGGGCAGAACCAGCTACAATTCTGTCAGAAGACGTCGACCAAGCCGCCCAAGCATTAAAGCATACCTTCAATAGAGACCTTCTTTCCATCTAGCAACAGTATTAGCCTTCCTCGAACCTTCAATGGCTCTATACACAAAGATGCTCACCAATTGTCAGCTCCACCTCGGCCGGGCGTTGGCTTGTCGTCGCGAAGGTTCGCGAGACATTGACCGCCCGCCGACTCGTCCGCCAAGCCGAACGTGCTAGAGTATTTCGGAGCATCGCGTCGCCTTGACGGAGGGAAGATGAAATGGTTACAGGGTCGCTGGAGGCGAATATATGCTCAGTCGTTGACGTCTAGGAAGGGAACCTGCTGTTCGGGTGATGGATTTAGTGGCGCTAGTCCGCGATTAATTTACGTTAATGCTCATTGGTCAGCGTCTTTTTCTGCTTGCCTCAGGCCGCAGCCTCAGACCCAATACCACTTATTCCACAATTCGCGCCGAGATTTTCGAATTTTTTTTCTTTCTTCTACCAAATTAAATTGTATACGGGCACACTTTATTGTAGGTGAGCTTGCGCGACAGGACTGCTTCGGCAGAACTGTTGCTTCAGTCGGGTCTACCTCTATCTTGTGTTCAAGATGAATATTTTTACGCCGTTTATGGAAGCATGGGAGAGTAACCAATCTCCATGACCGCTGCCTCTTACCGCCGGTCGTAACATACCACCAAATCTTAGGATAGCTTGTAGATTTTGCGCATCACGCAATCGTACGTGTGTGTTGATTTATTTGGGATTGTTCTATGTCTAGGAGCTGCAACTGCATTGCATCGCTCGCTCGGATTGGGGCGGGTCATCTGTCCATCGCAGTTCCTCGTCTTTGTCACCATTGTACGTCTTTCCGTCGAAAGTTTCGCCGTCCCAGCGATCTTCAAACGGGTTGAGGGCCATCTGCATGACACGGTTCAGCACTTCTCGTTCGCCGTCCTTCTCTACGCGTTGGATAAGCTCATCAAGAATCCAACCGCGAGGCACGAAGTTGGGGTTCACCCTCTTCATCGCCTCGATTCTCTCAAGGTCCTTTGCGTCTGATACGTTGTCTCCCTCGTCCTTCCAATCCTCGATGATGCGCTCCTGCCAGCTCTGTAGCCAAATGGCAAGGCGTGCTCGGGCATCTTCTTCAGTCGTGATGGTGGGGGGACCTTCTTTGTGGAAGAAGACCGACGCCTTCTCCTTGCGGGCTTCTTCAGTAGCCAAATCCTGCAGCTTGATCTTGCTGAGACGGCGGAAGAAGTGGTGGAAGTCAAGCTCCAAAGCTTCCATGGTGTCAAGGGCCTCGCTGAAAAGCACCTCGAAATCAGAATCCTTTTGCGTTTTAAGACCCAAGCGAGCAGTCATAAGTCGCTTGTACTCTGCAAGGAATACAGCTTTAAACTCTTCTCCAGCCTGTGTAATGAGCTTTTCAGCCCTTGCAACGATTTCTTCTTCTTGCTCTTTCTTGACGCCCTCTGTGACAAAGGTCTCGTTGTCAACATTTGCCCCCGCTCCCATGAGCTCGCCGATGGCCTCGCCAAAGCGAACAAGGTTCCACCAGATAATAGTAGGTTGGTTTCTGTAGCTATAACGGAGCGCATAATCATCGTGGTTCGGAGTGTATGCAGGGTCAAAATTGTCCATAAAGGCAAATGGACCAAAGTCTATCGACAATCCATAAATGGAGGTGTTGTCTGTGTTCTGCTATACGTTAGCATTACGCCGAGAATGCCAACAAAATTACTTACCAGTACACCGTTCATGAATCCATAAGCTTGCCAGTGAGCCACCACTTTGGCATTGCGACGCACGACCTCACGGTAGAACCTCGTAAATCGATTCTCCTCGGAACCATCTGCGCCCTCGATGGTATCGGCAGCTACCCCACGCTTGGGTGCTGGAGAACCAACAGGCTTATCCGGATCTTCCAGGCGACCAGGCAGCTTATCCCAGCCGCCGAAGACATCCTCCACGATGTATGTGGCAAGTTGTCTAATCAGCTTGCGATCTCCTCTTGCGCGCAGAATATCAAAGTTACCGAGACGGACCCAGGACTGCGCAAACCGCAAAACAATCGCACCTGGCTCGATCCGCTCTCGGCGAACCTTTGAGTCTGGCAGCAGCGTGAGCGACAAGGCTCTGGTAGTGGGGACCTTGAGAGCGTTGAGCGCCTCTGAAACGACAAACTCTCGGATACTGGAGCGCAGAACAGCCTTTCCATCGGCAAATCGCGAATAAGGCGTTAGACCAGCACCCTTGAGTTGAAGCTCGTACCGTTCGCCAGAAGCAGGATTGGTTGACTCGAAGAGTGAGATAGCTCTGCCATCACCAAGCTGGCCAGCCCACTGTCCGAACTGGAATCCTCCGTAACATTGTGCCCAGGGGTAGCCACCCTCAAGTTTCTCTTCATCCCAGCCATACAGCTTGTTGCCCGCTACCATCTGTTTGAAGTCATCTGTCGTTTCTTCTCCGGACTTGATCCCCAGATCGCGCAGAGCGGCGGGACTGACAGCAAGAAGTTCCGGGTCCTTTTGTTCTTCAGGGCGCACCCAGGTATATATGGCATTGCGCACTTGTCGGGGACCTATCTGATCTCGAGGAGTTTTGTGAGAGTCGGCGGGTGTCGGGAACATGGAATCGGCAGGAAGGGATTCGGTAAAATGCCATGACTTGGGAAGATCCTCAAGTGTTGCGCCTTCATACCCAGACGCAGGCGACAATGCGCCACTGCCGTTAGAAATGTGAGCAGCCATTTGTTTGATTCGTCGTAGATGTGAGGTTGGTTGTGAGCGCGGTACAGCTCTGCGAAGGGCGTTGCGGCAGAGCATCAACGGCGGGAATTTGTGTTCGGGGAGAAGGTGCGGTTAAAATAAATATTCATGCATTTGGAATCATTTGTAGGGATATATCTAGATTGGGATAAAGGCGCAATCCCAGTGCTTCATCATTGATATGTACTTTGCTGACAAAAGTGGCAACTGCAGACGGTTACTGTCGTCTATCTTGACATCACCTCGGAGCTTCGGCGCCGGCCCCCACCATTGGTGTTTCTGACAGCTTCGGTACTGCTAACCCCCACTTGTTCGGGCGCGTGTAAGACGGAACCGGTCCGCCATTTAAGTTCCGTCGTTTTGTTTCTGTTTCTTAGTCCTTCGTCCTGTAAGAACAATCACAAGTCTAGCTTCGATGTATTTAAATGAGGTATCCTGTCGTCGGCGGTGTTGGCGTTAGACAATCCATCGAAGTCACAACAGCACTAGACGAGAGGGATTCAGTGCACACCGAGCCAAATCCTTGCAATACCAGCTCACAAAATAGTCACGGATGGGATTCTTATATTGCAGGTGATTGTGAACAAAGGATCATCATGTAATCGATATAGAGCGAACTGCAGCGCGTCCACAGTTTAGGGTAATTTGATATATAAGCGGAACAACAGGTAGCCAAATCCAACAGCGCAGCCAGGGTCCTCGTGATACGGTAATCATGTGCCGACTGTTTGGAGAGTAAAAATGGAAAGGAAGAGTCACTCTGGCCAGGAGTTGTAGAGTAATAAACAAAACATACTCAAGAGGAATATTACCAGCAAGACTGAGCTTAATGGTCGTGGTGGTATGTTGGACGGTTAGTGGTAGGGATTCTTAGATGGATCTCAGCACCTAATGATAGGTAATTCGGTCCATTTCCCACAGCGATTTCAACCGCATTAACATGAATTGATAACAACTTCATATTCTTTTTTGACAGTTCAAGAAAAAAGACTCAGATCAATTCGACAGCAATATTGAAGTCTAAGACTTTTGCCATCCGATCACCTGATGATCAACTAACTTAACGTCCGCAAGTGCTGTGGCTTCAACGGCTCCGATTCCGAGTCAGCTCCGGTTTGTGGCGGCAAAGATTTCGAATTTCTGTATCGAACGCCGAGGACGAAGTTTATTATCAGATTTCATTATCTTCTATCCACAACAACACCTCTCACAGGCCTTTTTCTCTATCCTTTCAAACTCTCTCAAATAATTCTGGCACTTAAACTCACTCTCTAAAATATGGCCACGGGCCCTGAACCCTCGGCCAAACAGCCGAAGCGGATTCTCTTCATTGACGCCTATGACTCGTTCACAAATAATATTGTCTCCCTTCTCCGAACACTTCTCGGCGCAGAGATATTTGTCATAAGGATTGATCTTTCGGTCATCGACAGACTTGACGAAAATGATGTACCTGCAAGATGGACAGAGCAAGAATTTCTCGATAATCTCTCACAATTCGACGCTGTAGTTTGCGGCCCCGGCCCCGGATCTCCGCTTAACCCGGAGGACGTCGGAGCTTTCAATCTGCTTTGGAATCTCCCTGAGAATCATCAAGTGCCCGTTTTGGGTATCTGTCTCGGATTTCAGAGTCTCTTGGCTGCGCATGGCGGAGCTGTGAGAAGACTGAAGAGAGGCATACATGGCATGGTGAGAGAAATTGAGCACCAGGGAGAAGACATCTTTCGCGAAGTACCGCCCTTCAAGGCCACTCTATATCACAGCCTGTGTGTAGATATTGGTCAGTACAGTGATGGGTGGCAAGAAAAGAATCGTTGGGAGCCAACCTTCGAGTTTGTGCCTTTGGCCTGGGCGACAGAGTTCAGAGACGATGGTCGACGCGAACAGATTCTCCAGGGCGTGCGACATATCAGAAAGCCATTCTGGGGTCTTCAATATCACCCAGAATCCGTGTGTACTGAAAAGAACGCACATGGTGTACTCATCAACTGGTTCCAAGCTTCCCTTCAGTGGAACAAGAACCACGGACGACACGTACAGGGGCCGTTGCTGGAAATCCAGACTCTGTCACCACCGAACCACCTAGAGTCTGCGGCTTCGCACAAGGAACGATTGTCAGGGAACTGGTGGTCAACGTCGCATGGTGAAATGGATTCCTTACGAGATTTTGCGAAAACAGCAGAGTACACATATAATACGATTCCTCTGCCGCAAGGAGTTGGCGTACCAGAGATTGTCGAGGCGCTGGGATTGGCTGAAGGAGAATCTGTCATTCTTGACTCGTCGAGTTCAAAGAACGGTGATGCGTTGGCTCTGAACAGCATTATTGCTCTCGAAGTCGAACAATCTCTGCGGGTTGAGTACAATGTCTTGGATGATTTTGTGACTGCCCGACTACCAGCAGCAGATGGTGGCGCCGATAGGACTGAGGCCGTCAGTCTCGAAAATGGCGCAGTCAAGGTTTGGGAAATCATCTCAGATTTTTGGGAGAGGCGAAGCTACCCTTCTGGATTTGATCAGTCAGACTCCGCCTTCAAGGGCGGTTTCATGGGCTTCATCACTTACGAGATGGGCCTGCATGGCCTTGAGAAGAAAATGGTGCCAGAAAATAGGGGTCATGCGAGACCTGACATTTGTTTGGCATGGGTCACCAAGAGCATTGTTCTAGACCATCGAGCTGGCATGGCATACGTCCAAAACTTGAAGGCCCGAGGATCAGACGACCTGTGGCTTGAAAGAATGACGGGAAGGATTCAGCAATGTTTCTCTCGGAGACCAGCCAAAACAAGCAACGGACATGGCAATGGTAATCCTGTCCAGCACAAGCGAGTCAACATCACGACACCACAACCAGATAGATACGAAGAGCAGGTTCGAGTGTGCCAGGACTTTATCGCAGCAGGAGAGTCGTATGAACTTTGCTTGACGTCGCAAACGACTATGGAAAGACCTCGCTCTCGCAACAATGAGAGAAGCCCTTGGCATATCTACCAGACACTCAGGAATCGACAACCAGCCCCTTTCGGATCATTCATCCGACTCGGTGGCGCTACAATGCTCAGCTGCTCCCCTGAGCGCTTCATGCGCCACGACAGTAACGGTCTTTGCTCGATGAGGCCGATGAAGGGTACAGTCCGCAAGTCGGAAGCTGTTTCGACGCTGGCACAGGCTGAAAAGATTCTGCACGTACCCAAGGAAGTAGCTGAGAACCTTATGATCGTCGATCTTGTGCGACACGATTTGCATGGTGTCTGTGGTGTTGGACACGTTACAGTACCTGATTTGATGAAGGTGGAAGAGTATGCCACCGTCTTCCAGATGATCACGGTTGTTAACGGTCAACTTCCCGGACGCAATGGCCACAAGCCTCATGGCGCTCGCCGAAGCAGCTTTGATTCGCACTGCCCATATACCGGCCTTGATGCTCTCGCCGCAGCCCTTCCTCCTGGAAGTATGACAGGAGCGCCAAAGAAGCGCAGTTGTGAGCTTCTACAGGTTATCGAGGGCCACCACGAGCGAAGTCTGTACTCTGGTGTCGTTGGATACATGGATATCACCGGTGCAGGAGATTGGAGTGTTACAATTCGGACTATGTTCCGGTGGGACGATGAGGAGGCTCCTGCTGAAGAGGGCGAGAGTGAGCCCAGGGAGGTTTGGAGAATTGGAGCTGGAGGTGCGGTAACTATTCTCAGTACCCCTGAGGGCGAAAGGGATGAGATGTTTACCAAACTTGCCGGGCCTATGGGCGTATTTAGAGACGCAGCTTGATCACCCAGTCGTAAAACAAAGGGTAGATTGGATTAGATGGTTGGAAAGGATAGGCGCAGTATTTGACTTTGGACATGATACCTCAACGTACACATCGTCGGAGTTTTGGGTTGGATTTCAACAGCATAGACAGGGAACGCAAGCATTAAAAAGAGCAGAAATAATACGATTTATATGCACCCGCAAAGACATAGCATTGGACCGACTATGGCCATCTTATTGCCATGCCGGAAGCCAAAGAATCATCTTTGCGAGTAGCCGAGACCCCTGTTTAAAACCCCGCTGAATGCCAATGTGACTCCTTTGTCTTCTGTGATCATACACGCGTTGTACAGGTTTTTTTTGTACTAGCATTACCCTCCTCTTTCCTGCAAGGCTTCATGCCCTCAGTCGTTATTCAGGGATTTCGATTTATCCTGACTTCATACGCTTTTGTTACGCGCGCGCACCTAGAAATCTTGCTCCTCGTGGAAGAACATGCCGAAGCTGACAATGGTTCCGTAAATCAGTAGACCGCCGATTATGGACATTACCATGGCTTGGACTTCGATGAGGCCGGAGTGTGCGAGGACGACGGGTAGAGCTATAAAGAGTTAGCCACGTGAACAATCTCCAGTGAGCCCGTTCCATTGGGACCTGTGCCGAAACACCGGTCCGACCAGGGATAACAAAGAGACTTACCAATTCCCATGACAACAAAGAAACCCGTAAAGAAACGTCCAAGGTCTAGAACTGCAGCACCAGAGCTCTCGACGAAATCATCGGGGTTGGCGCAATGCCCGCAGATCCAGTTGGGAATAGGCGCAATGACATAGGTGGCAACGACGAGCAGAGGGTAGTAGACCTTCCACAGCGCGCAAGATAGAATAACGAGGAGGAATCCGACGGCGAGCACGAAGGAGAGTGCGATGATGGTTTTAAGACCGGCAGACATCTTGATCTTGGGCGATGGTGTTTATGTTTGACTGGTATGCAACGATGTCGACGAACGAGGGCTCCCCGTGGGGAGAGGAGGAAAAGATCTTATCGGCCGAAGTGGGAAGATCGAGTCGGGGGGCGACAAAGCGACTGGGTTCGTGGAGTCTGACAGACGAGAATTTGTTGATGGTGAGTTACGCGGCTAAGCAGGCCAAGTTCCAAAGGTGATGCTATCGCAGCTGTCATGGTACGTACTTCAGGTGACGCAGAACCGCGGCGCAACCGGTTCGGAGAAACCAGCGTCCGGGACATTAGCCACACTTTGGGTCATTGTGTTAGTGGTTGGCCAACTGGAGGAGAAAGGAAGCAGAGGCACGTTATGGTCTGCGAACAAAAAAGTCTATAATAGCATACGCTTAGAGTGCGTATTTGATTCTCTGGAAATTGGAAAGATTTGCATAAGGCTACATACAAGTATCGACTAGAGTCAAGAGGCTCATTACTGTAATATTAAAGGTTTGGGTTGAGAATTCTGAATAGCTGATTGGCTCACTTCTGATGTGGAGTTGTGAGCACCAGTGCCAGCAAGAGATAAGATAGCGGGACGAAATTCTAGTAAACTAGCCTGAAATTTTTCTACTCGCCCATCCTCCGCTGCGTCAAATCGCAAACCTCTACCAACTTCGAAACTTCGGTCATTCTTGGTTTGGACCGTACTCTGAGTTTCTGGAGTCTTTCAGAACTCTGTTTGGGGTTTCTTTCTTTTGCGCACTTCCTGGCGCTATAATCTCGACAAATTCCAACCAGCTCCTCCTTCTCGTATCGCGAACCATCGCCAACTTCAACATTTTTCCATAATGGCGTCCGATGAGATTATTTGGAACATCATCAATGGAAATGGTGGATTCTGTTCTTACAGACTGAAGTAAGCCGCTCCTTTCCCTACTCTTCTCCCTCCTTGAGGCTTGGGGTTCGACAAGATATAACATGGACAAACATGCTGCCTTGTCCCCTCAACCCTCAACCCTCAACAACCTCAACAAGGATGCACATGTCACAAGACAGCAAATATGCTAACCTCCACAACAGAACCCCACATGTGAAAGCACAAAATGCGTTCTGTCGTAACGAATACAACCACAGTGGCTTGTGTAACCGCCAGTCGTGTCCTCTCGCCAACTCCCGTTATGCCACGATAAGAGAGGAGGCCGGTCGCCTATACGTGTATATCAAGACTATAGAAAGAAGTCATTTACCTAGTAAAATGTGGGAAAAGCGCTTGTTGTCTCGTTCTTATAACGAAGCTCTCAAGCAACTGGATGACTTGTTGATCTACTGGCCCAAGTACATGATCCACAGGTGCAAGCAACGTCTTACACGCCTGACACAAGTCCAAATTCGCATGCGTCGCATTGCTGCCGAGGATGAACGATTGGGCGAGAAGCTAGTGCCGAAGATGGCACCCAAGATCAAGGCTCGTGAGCGGGCTCGTGAGCGCAAGGCCGAGGCGGCTGCCAAACTCGAGCGCACCATTGAGCGTGAGCTCGTTGAGCGCCTGCGACAGGGTGCCTACGGTGACCAGCCCCTCAACGTCAGCGAGCACATCTGGAAGAAGGTCCTTAACGCTATGGAGCGTGACGGCGCGGGCGAACGTGACACGGATATGGACAAGGGTCTCGATGAGAACGGCGAGGAGATTGAGTCGAGCGAGGAAGACGAAGACGACAACCTCGAGAAGGAGGTAGAGTACGTTTCTGACATTGGCGAGAGCGATGATGAGCTCGGCGACCTTGAGGAGTGGCTCGGCAGCGACGACGATGAGGAGAACGAGGAGGAGGAGGACAGCGAGGAGTCCGAGAGCGAGAAGTCCGGCAACAAGCGAAAGCGCGGACGGGCTATCAAGATGAAGAACAAGAAGCCCAGACAGGAGGAGAAGGAGAAGCTTATGCTGACCAACGATCTGTCATGGTAATTGCTCTTGTACAAAGTAAAGCCTCGGCGTTTGCGGAGTTTTTGCGTTTCCTAAGCAAGATGAAAATGGGGAGAAGGAAAGAAAAAAGCATCATGATGGTCTTCACTTTGCACCATCTGGGACACATTGCGGTAGAACATTTCATTTCTGCTGAGCTGGTTTGCTTGGCAGTTTGTAGATACCAAATAGACTGCCATTTAATTATCTCTTTGACTCACTCAATTGTGATTCTTCACCCTTTTAAAGCCAAACATATGTCAAATCCAAGATAAGTTTCAAAACAAAAGTCTTACACAGGACTTGCCTTACTCCACCGTCAAGTCCTATGTTCGTTTACCTCTTGAACTGCCCCGCCCAACCGCAGCGCATGATTAGCTCAGGCAGCTGTGAAACTCCCCCAGCCCACTTGCATTGCATTGTCCAAGAATCCCTGCGTCACTTTCACTTCCAACTCAACTCTCCCCTCTTTAAACTCGCCAGCCTTGACCTTTTTTCTCGACCCTTGCAACAAACCCTCTAATCCTCCTCTTATAACCAATTCATAGTTAGCAGCTGGCTGCGTATTCATTCCGATTGCGAAGGCCTTCTATAAACTGCGCTCATCGTCGCATGCTTCAGCTGTGACTTAATCCCACGCTTAGGACATCGATACCGCTCCTTAAACCGACTGCGAACCAACGCGACACGCCCAACTTGTAGCTCTTAAAGCACTTATCGATGCGAAAACACTCGATTGTATTGTCTAGGGAATCATTACCATAAGATAAAACTCATTACACCATGGCGTCTTGGTATTCCAACCTCGTTCAGAAGACGTCTTCTCAAATCTCCTCTCTCCGCCAGAACCTCCTCTCCGGCGAACAAGACGGCGATACTGAAGACGACACTCATGTCTGCCGCGTCCTCCGCGGCTACTATACTGAAAAAGGTCGCCCCTTTCCCTCCTGGCTGCCACCCGACCCCAAGGCCCCATCTCAGCAACCCGTACAGCCCATGATGACACCCCAGGCTGGTCAGCGGTTCGGTGCTCAAGGACAGCAGCAGCATGCGGGTCTTAGCAGTCTGTGGGATAACGGCCCTCAACAACCACAACAGCAAGCACCTCAAAGTCTTCGTGCCGGAGGTGGGCGAACACCTGCGTCGCTACAACCAGGCGTCGGCGATGTATCTCGACGACCATTACCTGGTCAGCAACGTGGAGGAAGCTATCAGAACACAGGCGGTCAATTCGGTAGACCCGAGACAGCCAGTGTCCCGCCTGGAGGCGCTGCTACTGGAGGAGGATCTGCACAGGATAGGCTACGACAAAGGCTTTGGGGCGGTGGATCCCGTACGACGAGTCCACAGGCTGGAAGCCAAGGGCCATTCCAACCTCCGACTGGCAACAACGGAGGCGGAGGTGGAGGGGGTGGTGGTTACGAGGACAGATTTGGGCCAGGCGGGATGTATGACCAGGCAAGCAGCGGCGGCGGCGGTGGTGGTGGTAACGCTGGCCTGAGGAGAGGATTGCCCAGTGGACCACGAGGCTACAGGTAAAGAACCTGACTTAAAGAAGGCGATACATGCGTACAAGGCTCGAAGAGTGAAGACCCCGCCTGTTGGATGTCTGGCGTTCACGTTTCTTGAAAGGATAGAAAGGCGTTTTATGAGATAATAATGGACTTTTACTTTCTCAATAATCATGTTTGAACCAGTAAATTGTAGAAATATATGATAATATACCCGCTGGCAGTAATGCCGTACGAAGATAAGTCAAAAGTGCTAAACGTTCCATAATACCACTAACTCCCTGCATAAATTTATTACCAGCCCAGCAAAACAGCCCATCGAAGCGTGAAAGTACTTAAACAATGAGATATGCGCAACCCAACCGTAAGCTTACTTGTTCGGCATGCCGTCGCCATTTTGGGCCACGGTTGTCCTAGGTAGCACTTCTACCTCCTTACTCAATAGCTTGCGCAACTCAGGGGCGATCGTCTTTGGCTGTGGGGGTGCCGCAGGCTCGTTAGCCTTGCCCTTGGCAGGTTTCTTGCCATCCTTTGAGGGTCCTGACTCTGCTGATTCTGAAGAACCAGAGGAGTTCTTAGGATTGAATCGCGGGGCAGGGAAGTTCTGCTTCTTGTCGACTGCATCAACGAGCCTTTGGAATCTCTTAAAGAGACTTTCTGCCCTGATAAGAGTTGCTTCGAGATCGATTGTGGTGGAGAGCTCGTTGACTGAGATGGTTAGCATATACTCAAGACGCTCAGTGTGATGCCAATACTCACTGTACTTGAGCACTTCGTCGAAGTGCTGCAGATGCTCCATGATGACATCGCGATGTCTCTCGAGGATCGCCAACGCAATGAAAAGGTGGAAGTTGGCACTCATGTAGTCCGTCCACAATCCTTCCCATAATCGTAAGACATCCAGCCACTCAAACTCACGCTTGTACCAAACCAAAATCATTCGGAAGAAAAAGAAGAAGTTGGTGCTGTCAGCCTTTTGAAGGTGGTTCCAGAGTACAGGATCCATGAACTGGACGAGTTGGTCAAGCGTCAGAAGCTGATTGCGCATACCCGATTGATCGCGTAGGAAGTTCCGTTCCATGCGCTCCATGAACTTCTGGAAGCCCCAGAAAGCTACAGCATCATCCTGAATTACAGCGTAGATGGGTGCCAGCAGATCCGACATTCCCTGAACGTAACCAAGATCTTTGTTGTACTCGTTGTAGGTCAGAAGCATTTCCTTCATTTGCTCTAGATGAACATTGGTGCCGACTTCAGCAAAAGGCGAACTTGGATCGGGATGGGGTGTATCCTCGCCCATGAAGATTGGCACGTGGCGGTCTGTTCTATGAACGTCCTTTTCTGTAGAAATCGTAAAGTCAGTAAAGTCCTCGATGGAGAAAGACTGAGAGATAGTGAGCAACTTACCAATTCGTGACTTTTGCTCGCGCCACCACTCTCCTGTCTCACCCTCACCTCCATCGCCATCAAGTCTCTCCCACCATGACAGCTTAAGCTTGTAATACTGATCACGTAAAGAGGCTATTTGCGCCTTTCGTTCATCGGCAGTGCTATACCACTCGTAAACACCGAGAAGGAAGAGCCAGGCTTCCTTTCGAACGCCGTCATCAGGATCTAGGCCTCCGTGGAAAACTCGTTCCTTGACTTCGTCGATTGTGACTGATAATCGACCAGTCGTGGGGTCGAAAAAAGTGTTCCACTCCTTCATCGTCACTGCCTTCCGGCGCTCTTCGAGTGACAGGTTGCTGGCGCCTTCTAGGAGCTCAAACTCGCCGACGTCGGTGTCCTCAAGCTCCATCACGTCGTTCGCGGACCATATCCTCTGTCTCCGATCGCGATCACTCTGCTCCTGGATTCCCATAGCCCACCGAGCCAGGTAGATTCTGGCGCTGTCGAACTCATCCTGAAGAGTCTGGACTTCAGGGTTCCTAAGCAGTCGTCTCACTTGTGGTGGCAAATTGGGGTTCTCGACAATATCTTGAGCCGCTCTTCGCGTGAATGTGGTGACTTTGCTGAACTTCTCCATGAGGTTCCAGCCAGTCTCTTTGATGAGCTTTACGAATGGGTCCATCTCGGCATCTCTGTTGGAAGGTCCACCAGCACCGCGCTGCTGCGCTCCTGTTGAGCTGTCTTGGTTGCCGATTTGCGACGCACTGGAGGTAGGTTTATTGCCAAAGGCTTCACTATCCTCCTTTGACGGTTCGATTAAGTATATGTTTGGCTCGGCGCCAGATCGCTCAATCTTAACATAGCGACGCAGCCACTTGACCACTTCATCACCACCCCAGAACATCTGTCCCGATTCTCCAAAGGGATCAAACGTGTCGCGGGCGATCTTCTTCTTTTGTAGCATCGTGCTTTGACATTCATTGTCGTGGAAAAACAGGGCGGGGAAACTGTCGCCCGCACGTGAATTGATGATGACGGATCCATACCACCAACCAAGACTGGGAGGGCGAACGAGAAGCGAGTATACAGCATTCACGGGAATCGCAAAGGCATATCCTCCAACAGATCCGACATGGCTCGTAACGGTCGGCGGGGGAGGTACCAAATAAGATTGCTTCGGGGGCGAGTCTCCGTCGCAAAGGTCAACCTTGACGTAGATGCTAGCAGAGTCGCCGAGCGAAGACTCGGGGATCCAAGCGAGAAGTAGGTCTGAGGCAGCAATCTTTTGTGAGTCATGGGAAGAGGATGAAGAAGGACGCTCTTCGTGGTGGCCTCGCTGCTGGAGAAGTGCGACATAACCCGGGATGTTGTCCTTTGAAGATGGTGTTGGGTGAACATAAACCTGCGATTGTCAGCTGCTGCTGGTTGTTGTTCCAAATGCGACCTCTGGTGGAATCTGTGGAGTTGGGGGGGAATGCTCACCTTGCTTTTGGAAAAGAGAAGCTTCACACCTCTTCCTGTTTCTTCGTTTCTGATAGTGTTGTATTCGCCCTCTTCATCGTCGCTCAGCGCATAGAAGCTATTTGATGGTGATGCAGATCGTTGCGAAGGCTGCTGTGGCGGGGCATCAGCTGCCCCAGAGTTCTGCTGCGACATGGCGATAAGTTGAGCTCTTGGCTCCGAGTTGTTAGTTGAAAAAATCCGGTATGGTTTACTTGATTTTTGTGACACGGCCAAAGTTTGTATAAGAGAGAAAGAGTGTTTTGAATGGTCACGTTGGAAAAGAAAGCATATTCGCAACGTCGAGGTGGCATGTGAGTAAATCCAAGCAAGCACGAAGACAGGTGCTGTCTCTTGCCCAAACGGATCACAGATGACGACGTGCCCCGCCACAGACAGCTACCCACTTTAGATGTGTTAGTGGAGGTACTTTAGCTCGTGGCTGATTCGGTCTGTAGACAGAGAGTTTCTACATGAGATGCAAGTACCCTTGCTTTACTGGGCTTAACAGAGTGATTAGGCAAAGAAATAATGTCACCAACAAGCGTCGTCACAGGCATACGGAATGGTTTTGAGTGGCTTCACACCACGTCCTGGAAATACGTACATGTCTACGTATGAAGGATTGACTGCTAGACAAATGGAAAACTTGATTCTGACGAGATAACTTAGATTGTTGTTGTTATTATATTTCAGACTGTTCATTTGTTTTCTAACCTAAACTCAACTTCAACGTTCATGCTACCCTAGATATGATGCATCTACACGAATTCGTTCCATTTAGAAACAACCTAAACTTCATCATATATTATATTAATATTATGATGATATGGCGGTCCTTTACATATTCAAAGAGTATATCTCAAAAGAGTAGCGACCATAACAGTAGTAACCTAATAATATTGATATTATAAAATCGAGATCGTCCCCTTTTTGATCTTCTTATTTTAAGAAGCCTGCTGTACAGGTATTTCAACTGATTGCGCAGTATAACGATTTCGCAATGTTTGCCTGTCAATACTTTTTGTATTGTTATTCCATCCATGCAGATTATACAAAAATAAATTACCATTGCCACGAAGCTTTCGATAAATGCTGTCCAAACGGCTAAATCCAAAAATTCCGTGATATGAACAACTACATGTGAAAATCTTGGACTCGTTTTATTCGTCCGCTTGCACGCTTAAACATCCTCAGAAAAGAACGCACTCTGGAATTCGGGCTCAACAGCTGTCTCAGGATCCGTCCAGTTCACTGGCTTATGAAGTCGAAGCAAAGCCAGGAAGTAGTCTTCGAGAATGCAAAAGTTGAGTAAGAAGTCGTTGCAGTTCCAAGCAATGGCGCAAACCATGGCACCGGCCACGGCGTCGAGGATGAAGTGGTTGGCCGTTGCAACAATGGCAGTCAGGATCAGAGCTGGGTATGACATGCCTGCAGCGGCGATGACAATTCGCTTCCACGAGGAGGGTCGTAGGCCGGTAATAGGGATAGTCGCGACCGTGAGACCGACGAGGAGAGAGTAACCAAAGTGCAGTGAAGGCATGGCAGCTGCAAACTCAATTAGCAGTGTAAGCTGGACAATATACGACTTTGACTTACCATATTGATTACAGAATTTGTTAGTAGTCCAGACGCTGCTCTCGCCAGTACCACTGTGGACAGTGTCGACGAAACCAAAGCTCTGGGATTCCTCAGCATCTGGGCCCTTATACTCAGGATCACTCAGAAGCCGAGGCGGCATGCAAGGCCAGCTTGTGAAGACAACAAACGCAATCAAGTTGCACATGGCCATAGTTCGTCGACGAGCTTCGTATAAAGCAGGACCAGCAGTTACGTTATCGGAGCGCACGCGGCCAGCAGCATAACGGCGATGGCGAGTGGTTGTGAAGTAGTATAGCACCACCAAGAACATAATGGTACCAGGAATGTGGATGAAAGAGTAGATGCGGTTGATCCAATGGAGAATAGTTGGTCGTGCGAGGAACCATTTTTGGAAGTCAATCTCCCAGAAGATATGAAGGCGCTGTTCGAGATGAATGATCTGAAGAGCATGTCGACGAGCTACATCAACTGTGCCCTCGTCGAGGGTCAAAGCAGTGATGGCACGACCAACCTGGTACACAAAGTAGATAAGGAACCAGTACCAGCACTCGACCAAGAAGGGCAGCTTCCTCAAAAGTCGACTTAGGAGACGATCCTCGAAAACTTGTGTGTTTGGTGTATAGACGATGCGCTTGTATCCGAATACTTGCAACTTGCGACGGCGCAGAGTCGACTGGGTATTCTTATGGGAGTCAAGATTTGGCGAGCGTGAACCACTCCATCCGCTCATCAAACTTTCGGTCGAGTCTCGTTTCGGTAGGTCATCGGAGCGCTTGTAGCTCTTGAGACTGGCAAAGCCTGACTTGTTGGTCCAGAAATTGTAGTCCTTGCTACGGTTGAAGTAGGCGCCTCCAAAGAGGAGGGTCACGACGACGAGGGGTTCGAGAAATGAACCGACTCCCATGATGAAGATAATTATTCGTGTATGGCAGTTAAATTAAGCTTCTCTCTGACCTTATATGAGTTAAAGTGTCTGGGCCACCTTGGTATTGGTAAGGTCTGTCTCGAACTGCAAGGTACAAAGCGGTAGATGCCGTACGCCACTGAGAGAGACCAGAAGATATGCCAAGCTTGGATAGAACAAATGAAAATGAACAGAAAACAAAAAGGGTATCAGGTAAATCACTGTAGTACTTTCAGATCATGGGAAGAAGAGCACATAGAAGAAGTCGTTTGTAGGTGGGACATAGTCAGGTTTTGTTTGATGGCAGAACCAACGGAACGCTCGGGCATAAGTCCATTGTGATATTCACAGCTACATAGTACATAGTAGCCAAGAAATAGGGCCTCACAGCATGATTCAGATGTAATTGGTAGGTCGCTTTTTTCTTTTCCCTTCTGCAAGTACCCGGAAAGTAGGTCATGGATACCGATTTCTTGAAGGCACACGACATGTGTCTTGTCTAAGTCGTCTCGGGAGCACTAAACCAAGCCGAGCCAACCCCAAACAGGGAACACCCATGGGACCCAAGCTCTTCCTGTTGCCGGATGCCGGCTTGTGAAGGCTGATGAGCCAATTGTAGGGCCTGACGTGCGCCTGAAAGAGCAGAGCCGGAGACGAGCTAAGCAGGGATGTTTGTGTTAATGGATCGCCCGCTACCAACTTTACCGCACATACTGGTCGACATGCGATGCAACAGGTGAATGAACCAGTCATAGACAAAGACTTGCGAAAGATGGACAAAATAATGTAGCCATAAGAAGACCTGTCTTAGTCTGAGTTGTCAAGCTGTGAGGTGAGTGAGCTTATCTCATCTCGATTGTTATCAAAGGATATTGATTTAACCACAAGTTTCTCCCCACTGTCGTTGTTCATGTCTCTGCTCAAACAGGGGCAATCGAGATATTTCGGAGTTGACATGACTGTGGTGTTGTTTGTCCGTGCCCGTCAACCACCATCATTCGACAACAGCCGCTTAGTTATATGTACAGATCTCCGTTCATCATGTTCTACTGTCTACTTAGAGCCCCCTTGACCGTATCTTCTACTCCGTGAATGCCGGCATTTGTCTGGGATCAAAGAATAGAATCGTCTCATCAACGGAAGTACGGGTAAGATGACAACCCGGCCGCATATGTACATATGAGATGTCCAGCCTCCAATACTTTAAAGTAACCTCCGGGCGTCCCGGGACCCAAATGCCATGGCGAATTCTGCATGAAATCACACCAATCTGATTGAATCTTGTTTCTGCCTAGTCTATGCATGATTCTCGAATCATGAATTTCCAGTCCTGACTCCAGTTTGCCAAGTTCCATGCCTAGTAACATGACCGGCCTTGTCACCTCGGTATCACGTTTTACAGCGGACTTGGCAGCTTGGTTGTGAATTCTTTTTTTGGTTTGCCTGAATTCTGCAGATAATTCATTGTCAATTTGTTATGCTTGTTCATGGGTAGCTCTCAACCCAGCTACATATCACTGCATCTTCGTTTCCTATCTGTCTGCCTATCTTCGTAGACAATATCGCTAGTAGCTTAACACATCGAAACCATTCCGTGTTATTAAGCGTGTCGAGTCTACGTCATTTGTAAAAAATATTTATCAATCTACCACGAGGGATGACATTCACACTAATTTAGCTGGCTTCAAAATAAGGCAATAGGGCAGAAAGCTCCGCATTGCCCATCTCCGGCCTATGTACTTATGTACTCTTTGGAACGTTGAATGCAATCGCCATTTGGAGCATTCCAGCACACGATCAAAACGGTTCGTTCCTATTATGTCCCAATGCCCTTCTGATACTTCGGATTCCACCGGCTCCGATAAATCCAGCAGAGATGCAGGTACATAATTCTCTATGACACAAGAGTCAAAACACGCTACGGCCATA
The DNA here is from genome assembly GCA_013618295.1 of Fusarium armeniacum. Taxonomy (NCBI): domain Eukaryota; kingdom Fungi; phylum Ascomycota; class Sordariomycetes; order Hypocreales; family Nectriaceae; genus Fusarium; species Fusarium armeniacum. Next base: position 19,433 of record JABFER010000150.1, on the reverse strand, counting down.
AAGTAAAATCAACACCGAGATGTTCTTACATCCACCGATCCTAGCTATCGATGCAGTGGAACCACTAACACGGGCTAGTGTCAAGCCCTTGTGACCTTTCGGTAGTCAAAGGTTGACAATAAAACACAAGACACATGCAATGCTCTCTCGGTCAACCCTAAAACTCCGAGTCCCATATACAGCAAACTTCCGAGACATCCGGGCCAATTCAACAACCTTTCTCATGGCTTGAATGTAAAACTTATGCATATAAGAAAGCGTCGAGTTAGTCATCACGATTCGAGGAATGTTGTTGGCTATGCTATCATCTGATAATGTACATCTAATTTCGAGTTTGACATGTAAATAATCCTTTTTAGAAGTAGAAGCATAATATCAGTTCTCATAAACCCGACCAAAAAGAATGCTACAGTATGGTTACTGTAGTTTCCTTCACAAATTATGCACCCTCAACACCCAGCATCACTATCAACAACCCAACCCGTCCACCCATCTATGTATATCGTATTCTCATTAAACCGTCTATTTCTTCGTACCCTCTCCCTTTGTTTTCCTTCGTATTTACACCAAGTCCCTTTCTCTTAATATAGTGCTCAACTCCTTAAGTTTAACAGGTTTGGATAGAAAGATGTCCACTCCGCTTGCATATGCATCCTGTTGGGCACTCGCCGAAGCCAGTCCGGTTAAGGCAAATATAGCTACTGGCTCTCGGTCTTTGCTGTGTTCAAAGGCTCGAATCTGCTTTGTAGCTTCAATTCCATCCATGCGTGGCATGCTGATGTCCATCAGAATACAGCTAAACAGGTCGGGATTTTCCTGGAAGCGTTCTACAGCCTCGAGTCCGTCTGCTGCTGTAGCATATTTGCTTTTCAGCTTTTTCATGTAAGCGCACAGTATTGAGAGATTGATTGGGTTGTCATCAACGAGCAGGAAACTCTTAGTCTCGTTTTCTGAAGTTGATTCCTGCGCTGTATCAGAGGGTCCTTGTACTGTCGAGACTCGCCTTGGCGGCTTAGGTCGTTTCGCAGACTTTGTTTCTGAGCCTGACGGCGTGGATTCATCGTTCGACAGGCCTCTCTCCGCTGTCGTTGCTGCCATTGGTGATAGAGCTTGTAGCTCCCCCCATCGACGGAATGCTATATGAAGGATCCTGGCGAGCTTGTGTGGCCCGATGCTGCGATGGTAAGTTGGCGGAGTGCGGACTCAATAATATCGGGTGGTACTCACGGCTGGGAAACAAACTCATACACCCGTTGTTCCTCGGATGTATCTCGCTCAGAAGATCGTTTGTGTGCTGTAATGGCAGTAGCACATATAACAACTACAGGAGACCTATCAAGCTCTGGACTTGTGAGAACCGGGTCGTCAATTGCAATCTCGTTGCACAGCACGATGTCTGGTGCCACGTGTTGGCTTGAAGACTCGTGAATAACGTCCATCTTCAACCATCGATGGCACATAGTCTCCATGGCAGACATGGGAATCCCGCTTGCTGTTTGTGACTTGATCTCCTCCTCTGATGGGAAACCAATTAGCCGCACGCGTAGTCCTTTCAACCGTTTCGCCTCTTCATCGGCCTCGTTCACCTCTTGCCCCTGCAAAACGCTCGGGTCATTCGATCGAGTTAGAGGCAATGTTATTGTTGCAGTAGTCCCAACGTTTACTGCGCTCTCAATCGAGATCTTGCCGCCCATGGACGCCACGATCTTTTTGACGAGGCTCAATCCCAATCCAGTGCCATTTGAAAGATGATTTTCCTGAGAAAATGGCTTGAAAAGATCGTTTTGAAGAAAGTCCGGAGAAATGCCTCGTCCAGTATCTATAACCGAAATTCGGACCACTCGTCTGTTACTGTTCGGGTCGGTAGGAGATAGTGGTTTCTGAGAAAGTAACACTGTGATTGTGCCGTGCTGCGTATATTTCAGCGCATTTCCAAAAAGATTCATCACCACACGTCGGAGTGCACCAGCTGCAACAAGGAAGCGATAAGGCACATAAGGGTCGATGTCGAGGAGGATAGCCACCTGGCTTTTGTGTCCAAGTGGAATTTCGTGCTTGATGGTGCCATCTGCCCGACCACCCGTCAAGTTGTCCGAGTTGGGGGGCTGCAACTCTCCCTTGTCCAACTGTCCGCTCCGACTACTGTTTTGCCAGACTTTATCGGCTTCGTTGCGTCCAAAGACATAGCCAGCAAAAACGCTATCCATTACCTCCTCGACCAAAGCGTCTAATCTTACTTCAGAGGCGGAGGTACTGGCTGCGATTGCTGGGGCAGGCTCAGGGGCGATGGATGACTTCCGGGCCCGGCGCTCTCTCTTTTTGTTGACCGCGACTTGATTGACTTTCGAAAAGTACAAGAGATGATCGATAGTCTCGGTGAGCGTTCGACCGCATGTTTCCAGGGTACGCAACAGGTTCCCCTGGAAGACATCCAGCTGGGTATCGGCAAGCAGCTCGGCTGAAAGCATGACTCCGTGGAGAGGAGTCCGCAGTTCGTGGGACAACGAACCAAGTACGTCAGATTGGGCCTTGTTGACTAGCAAGGCTTCAAGTCTCTGAGCTTCCGACATGGCCAGCATGCCGAAGCCTTTCAAATAGCTCAACTCGCCCTCAATAGTGAAAGATCTCGTAGGCGTCAGAGTGTAGGCAAAGCCTCCTGCCAGCCATCGATCCCGTTTGGGATCCCAAACTGGCACAAAAGCTACACTTCTAGCCCCAGGAAATACTTTTGATAACGACTGTCCTTCAGAGGCTCGTGACCAAGGTCGATATTCTTTGCTGGAAACAGATATTGCCGAGCTTACTCCAATCTCATCTTGTTGAGATACGGATGACCAGATATCTTCCTCTGACGTTCCGCTGGACAGAAGTCCCCCGTCTTCATCAAAGTTGAAAATCTTGCCATTCGGATATCTTCTCAATAAAGCCGCAAGTAATTTCATTGGTAAGCCGACATGAAGCTTGGATACAGGGTCTGAGTTGATGCTAGATGAAGTGGATGTGGCAAAACCAAGAATGCCGCAGCACCGCCTTTCTTCTTCATCATTTTCATCATCAGATGTTTGGGATCTAGCTTCGTCGCTACTCGATGAAGTCTCGGGAGTTGAATGGCTGCCATCGTGAACCACTCCGTCGATCGCTGACGCCTCGAGATTAGCATCTAGAAATAGAACACCCTCAATCTCGATTCCTTCGCGTATGAGATTTGCTGCACGAGAGAATATTTTGGCGATTGCTTTCCCTTTCAGATCGGTCTCGGGCGCCTGGGCAGATGGATCTTCCGAAGAAACACTGGTCATGTTCGCTCGGCCAGCATCCCCGGATCTCACGGCAGTTGTTTCGCTTCCAGTATTGGGTTGCATCGGCACATGCACCGGCAGCGTCCTCTGAAGGCTAAGACCCCGGATTCTTTGCAGTGCTTGTTGCTCGCGGTTCAAAGCACCTTCTCTGGTCACGTCGTCGTGAAATGCTGGAGAACTAGCGCCAGCCCTCCAACCGGCCATGGTTGACTCCTTCTCCACAAAGGAGCCTATCCCTCTCGTCATTCTCACACTTCTTCTGTAAGCATCGCCTACACTCTTTGACTGAAGATAATCCATAATATTCGAAGATACCTCTCGCAGAGCTTGAGTGTCGCTACTACTCCAGGCTTGAGCTTCCCGTGGCTGCGGATCAACCACGCAATAAACACCAATATCAACGCCGGCGGGTGATCTTATAGGAACTGCAGCATAGAAACGAGCAGGACAGTCTGACAATGGATGCGGTAATTTGGATAGCCGGACGTCGGCTTCAAGGTCCGGTATCAAAGTGAGGGGCAATTGTCCCGTTTGTGAGGCAGAGGGATCGTTTTTCTGCGCCATAAGAGCCCGATCACAGACCGAAAGCTGGCGTGGAAATGTGCCAGGATACAACCAAAATTCTCCATGGTCGTTTGTCGACCGAATCGGTCCTGGGGCAAGTGACGATTTCTGCGTTGTCTCTGCGACAATATATTGATGATTGCGATCGAATAAAGAAATCAAAGCTCGATCGGTGCTTGTTTTCCAGAGTCCCAGTTGGGCAAGAGATGCAAGGACAGTATCTCTCGAAGACTTTTGTTGTCTGCTGGCTTCGTCGCATGCGTTGTCTGTAGGGGTATTCGCGCCTGGAGGAGATGCACCTTCGCTAGGCGACTCTGTGATGTCGTTGAGAATCGACGCTCCATACCTAACAGCCTGTGAGTGATTGCGCAAAAATTGGGCTGCCCAATACATGCGAACATCAGGAGCGTGAAATAGAGGGAAACACAAACTTGAAAGATTCCCGTTCACGAGCAGGTTCCGAAACCAGCTTGGGTGGATATGAAGACATTTTGAGGACTGTTCATCGACACTCTGGCCCAAGCCGGATCCAAGTCGAGATCGTCTTGTGTAGATATCGAAAAGCAATGAACGAGGAAAAGCTCGAGTACGCTGAAGGAAATGCGCGCTCTGATAAACCACTATGTTCTCGACCTCAAAGTGGCGATCGACAGGGACTGGTTTAATGTACAGTCGCGTACACCACAAGCAATCCCCAAGCTGGATGTACTTTGGAACACTTTTCGGGCACAGCCGCAAACAAAGCAATCATTTATTTGGTTTCGCGGGTAAAAGACTCCAAAGCTTGCGTTGTGGCACACAAATCCTACACCATCAAACAGACCCATTAGTCCCTGGAACGAATTGAACGAATTGCGAAGGCAATCTTTAAATCGTGTACCGTTAACAAATACCACTGTCGCAAATGGCCGGTCATACTCCGGTTGTCGGCAAATATTTCTAAGTCTCGAACGTTCGAGTTCAGGTTCTAGACATTGGCAGAGTCTCGATTCAAGTAATAGATTGATGGTGGCGAGATAATAGAGGGGAAACGGAAACAAATTGGGGTCGTTTGGGGCAGGTAAACATGGAAGTACGGATACCTAACAAGCCATCGCGGAGCCATGGAAAGGGTCAACCCGCAAAGCACTTGGCTTTTGAGATTGTTCTAATAACTACGGATAGTACTAACCCATTTACGTACTAAGATAGGCACTGAATTCAAGTATTACGGGAGTATTCAAGACTGCAATCCTGTCTTCTCCAGACCCCTACAACGCAAGGATGGATATCTAGACTTGCAGTGTAGAGTAGTACTCCTAAAAATGAGCGATCCCTGCATGATTGAATCTTTACTCACACACACTAATTGCCGTGCACGAAGCAAACTCTGACCTTCGAATATCCAAGCAATCCAAGTGTAAACGATCAAAAGTCAAATAGTTGGCCTATAATGAAATGGAGCTCTACTGGCGGCTCGGGTAGCCAGCCAATACCTCCTGAATCTCGTCTTCGCAGGTTCTTCGAAACCCCCCAATAATCTCTGGACTTCAACACCTCGCCTAACAAGATTTGATGCCCGAATTTCCTTGATACTGTCGTAAGCTTGGATTTAGAGTGGGCACTGGAGGGGTCACCCTAGGTATATCTGCCCTGTCTGTTCGACGCTACCCACGTGAAGACACAATCATGATGTCAACTCGAGTTTTTGTAGCAAATGGGTATTCAGTTACCGTAGTAAGGCGTCAAGATGCCGGAAAGAAAGCTTCATAAAAACGCCAGGGGCAATCTAGCTATGGTACTTGCACTAGTTAAAAGCTTGCCCTCAGATTCCGCTTTGCAACGCCATCCAATGCATCCATCCAAGAAGTTGATCCTTATTAATCCCCCAAGATAGCAATAGTCCCTAAACGCCTTTGAGAAGAATGAAACCCTGGTGAGTGTGTTAAGTATACATTTCATTTTCTTCCACCATGCGACCCAGAATCAAACTCTGTATCACAAGCTCATCGTCCAAGACCCGGATGTCCGCAATATCGGCTTGGGCTGGTGCTGATTTCCGTCGTCTCTTGTTACCGGTTATTTCCGTGGGCGCGAGAACTGCCTCCACTGTTCCTGTACCCTTATCAAGATACAGCCAGTCGAATGGATTTCCTGCTTTCTGATGTTCAAGCAACAATTCTCGCGCTTGCTGGGTAGAGAAAACTCTCGATATGGATGGGCCCAATACACTCGCGAGGAAAATGTAGGGCTCCTTAGCTTCGTTGCGTGACTTCTTCGAGTTAACAACAACAAGGACCCGTTGCCCGTCCAGAAGCCTTGGCCGTTGTTCAATAACCTCAGCCAGTTTCGCTTCAGCCGCCGAATATGGAGACAAGATTCGTGACCGAAGCGCATTTCCGAGCACAGTAGATGCGCCTGCACAAAGCAAATACGGCTCCCAGTCCACAATAGCACCCTTGGTGAGGCAGGCTGTGATCCACTGAGGAGCCAAGCAAGGAAGGCCCAGTGCCAGTGCCTGCATATATTTGACTTTGCGTGAATGATTGTCGGCAATGAGTGCTGTAAATCCGCTGTCGCAACTTGTTTTGGTGAGCCTCAAGGCCTCTTCCTCATCCATCACTGGATTCATAGTACTCATGATGGATGAGTGTTCAAACATGTCCTGGAACCCATCTGCGAGGATTGCTCCCCCTGATTGCGTAATTTTCGACTCTATCTTCTTACGTTCTTGTGCTTTGAACTGGGTTGAAAAGGATAATGCAAACACCATACCATCAAACAACCGTCCTGTACGAGATACAGAGGCAAAGCTCTGCTTGAAAGACCTGCTGGATTTATGTACGATGCTCCTTTCCAGCACGCTTGCAGCTGGCGAATGGTGCAGTTCATCGGTCGATTCAGAGTCAAGACATGGATACCGTTTCGATACTCTTCTCGACTTTCCTGTTTGTTGAGGTGACTCTGACTTTGTTCCTGATCGAACATGACCCTTGCGTAAGCTGTGGTTACCTCCTGGGGAGGGAAGAGTCACTGATTCTGGCCGTTCAGAGCCAGGTGAATCTTGCGTTCCAGGTGTTGTCTTGGCAGAACAGCTTGGTGTCGTCGACAGGACACTCAAGCTTGACGATGTTGGTAGAGTTTGACCAACCGAACGACTGGCCAGTGGGGTTACCGGGGTTGTCACAGCTCTATCGCTGCGTCGTGAGCGAGTAGTCATTGGCGGAGGGAGGTCTGCATAAATATCCCGAGCCGTCTTCTTGGGCCGCGTTGTCGAGTTCGCATCAACCTTGATCGTCTCTTGAGGGGGCTGACACTCCTGCTCTGACTCTTCTTCTATCATCGAAACTCCGGTCGCCTTGTGCAAAGGTGACGACATGGACATTGGTCTCGGCTCTATTTCACCCATCAACCCATCCGAGTTGGAAGAACTGAGGAAGGGATTCCTGCGTTTCTGTCGAACTACACGGCCATAAGTCCTAGCGGTCCGTCTCCGTGGCGGAGGCAATGATGAAGGCTCGGAGTGATTATTTGATCCTTCTGGCACATCTTCGTTGTCCATCCGTAACTGAGGTAGCTCAGGCTCTGATGGCTCTGGATATTCTACAGGTGCTGTAGGTGGTAGAGATGGCGCTGGACTGGTGGCCGGTATCATATCTTCATCTACCATAACCTTATCAGCATCGGCCAATACCGTGTCGCCATCTTCGTCAACCTGCTGGTTTTCGGGAGCACTGTTTCCAGGAGTAGCTTTAGTCGATGCAACAGGAAGTTCATTGGAAGCCACCAATCCTTTCTGGGAATCATCCACGATGGCGGGCAGCTCTTGTCGCTTGTTACAATTCGTGTCAACTTTTGGCGTTGCATGGCTCGCTTCAGGATTATCAGCCGACAATAGCTTTCTCTTCTTCCTTGATGGCTGCCCCGTAGAGTCGTGCCATATCTTTGGTGTAAAACTAACTCGGCCCAATTCCTCGGCTGCCTTTGCCTTTTTCCGCTCAATCTTCTTTCGTCTCTCCATTCGTCGAATTGCGTCGTCGGAATCATCGTCAGAGTTCATCGGAGAAATGACAATTGATCCTAGTATTTTTCTCTCTTGGGACTTTTTCATGGGTTCGTAATGGGACATTGGTTCAGTAGTGCTCGAGGACAAGGGTGCTTGCGCGCGGGGCGTAGATTCTGTTGATGGGGGTGACTCTGGTATCATCTCGCCACCAGTGGATTGGTTATTCAGAGGTGTTTGTGCTCGTCCGGAATTCTCATGGTCTTCTGTCAATAAAGTGTCGGGTATCTCATGTAGACGTAGGGGACTCGATGTACGAATATCGGTTGGTGACGAAACATTGGCTCGATTCTTCAAAGGTGACGTCTCGATCAGGTTCGGTGACTTCGAATTGAACAGTTTTGGAGAAGGTCGCGACGATGTCGGGCTTATACGTTTAACAGCCGAGGAAAACTGCGTCTGGCCGAACAATTGGCTTCCAGCCAGAGGGGCAACAATATTCGGTTTCGAGGCAAACGGGTTCTTGGGGATAGCGGGGGTCTCGAAAGTCGGAGCATTGGGACGATGCGGTGTTTGTCCATTATTTAACTGCGAAGTGCGATCAGGATGCCTCCAGTCACCTTTAGTGTTCTCGAAGCCTGCATCCTCTGAGACCTGGGATGATGGTCGACCGAACTCGCTTAGATTAGCAAAGTTGACTGCCCCTGTGTCGTCATCTTCAAGAGGCCTGGGCTCAAGAGACCCAGACTGTGTATCACCCTCGACAGGACTAGAAGGCACAAAATCGCAGAATTCACTGTAATCACGGTCGAAGTTGGCTTGGGTCGGAGTTTGCTGAGAGAAATCCATCTTGTGCAAGGCGACGGCTGCAGCGCTATTCGGCGGCTTCGTACTCTTGGTCAGAGGCTTGGGTGCATCGTTTTGCACTGCTTGCGGCTTCGCGCTGTCATGGCGCGCAGGCAAGTGGTTCGAATCTTGCAGATTGATGAGAATGTCGTGACCTGGAGTTTTGCTTCTGTCGGTAATCAGGTTAACGCGGTCCTCGCAGCCCTGAGTAACGCCTCTTCGTATGCTGGTCTCAAGAGCACATTGCTTTTTTGAGTGTGTCAGTGCCACCCCTGTCTCGTCCCAGTGCGACGGATCGCCATTTTCAGAAGCGGGTCTCGCTGAGCGCGCCGTGTCCGTTAACGCGTCGTGAGAGCCAGCGACCTTGGATGCCACTTTTTTGTGAACTGTTGGGTCCGGTGATGGTGCAAAAACTCCGCTCGTAGGTGAAGGGATCTTTCTTGGGGCATCCGCGCCGGTTCTTAAGGACGATTCGAATTTGGAACACGAACTGCTAAACTGAAAAGCAGCAAAAGTGTTAGTGCATCATGAGTGCCAACCCCAGTGTGCAATGATTTCAGCTGCACTGTTGACGTACCCTGCCGACGCCAAACTCGGCCCTGTAGGCCTCGAAGATGGCCTGGCTGTCCTGTGACTCGTTGCTGCCTGCTTGAAGCGACTGGGATTCCATCATTTCGGTGATTTACGCATTTTCGAGTTAAAGGTCAATGAGAAGAAACGATTGTTGTGAAGATTTCGGAACAAAGAAGTGAAGTAAGCGCATTTCTCTCTTTGCGGCTAAATTGGAGGGAATTGGCCGGAAGGGAAACAAAGAGGGTAGAGGCTGCGAACGTCTGTGACGCGACAGCACGTGACGTTCATTTAGCACTTACAAGACGACTATCTGCCCCAGCCACCACTCGAATGGGAAAAGTGAACTTAAAAGTGACTTTTTACAAGTGCACAGGAGATAACTATCTGTTTGTTGCATTTCCCTACCAGGAAATGGTTGTTTCTCTGGTGCAGGTCCAGAGAGGACTAACAACATTGACTAAATGCACTGGCCATATATTGGATGAAGAATTCATTCTAAGGTAGAGAAATCTAGAGCCATATGTCTTTGTACCTCCGTCTGAGTCTTTGGTGTTGCTCCATACCGGTCAAGTCAGTCATTGCGACAGTAGACTTTGCAGATTCTAAAAATATCGTTCCCTATTAAAGAATTTGGGTTCACGATTCAATAAATTTGGAGGTAACAAATGTTAAGAATACAAGCGCATATTAGCAATGCAACCACAATTTCCACAACGGTTGAGAGCAATCACATGTGATTGGCACATCTAGTCCCAACTAGGTTCAAAACTTTTCAAGAGTTTGCTGCCACTATTTGTTCTATGTAAGTTATTAGCACATATTTGTAGCAAGTTTCTGTCACCTTCTTCGACCACAACATGCCAGTCCGGGTGTCCGGGCCCCAGATCACATCATTCTTTGGACTGTTCTTTGATTGATGACAACAAGTTAGACAAAACTGCTGATCGTTGAACTCCACTTTGCATATCGTGAAGTTCCATCAGGTATGATACATCCTATCTAGGGCTAGGGCTCTTTGTGTCATAAAGACTGTAGTTATCACGGTAATTGAGAAGCAAATGTACTTTTTATAAAATGACTCGTCTTTGGAATAGAAATTATATAGGCAGTTAGTTACTCTATGTTTCGAGGAAGTCCAATACTTGTATTTATTAACATCCATAATGACTAAAAAAATCCCAGAGCGCAATTTCTAATTAGAGGGGCCTGTTTGGCTGTTGTTGGGGTATCGTACCTTAAATTCGTTAATGCCCACTGGAATGATTCACATCTATCCCCGGTGCCGGTGTTACGGTGCTACCATAAGTGATGCAAGCTCATGCCCCGCTCCGATGATGCCCCGCGTCATGCCCCGCGCCTTTTTTTCCATCCTGCAACATCGACAAACATCGTGTTCAACGCATTTAACAGTAACGCAACATGACGATAAAGGTTATTCTTGGTGCTCAATGGGGTGAGTTTTCTATTGTTCTCCCCTTTGCCTCATCCAGTGGTGTCCTGGCAATGCCAGGTATCGAAGAATGGGATGATGTGGTGTGGTTACAATATTCATGATGGACGTATGCTAACATGGTGGATTACAGGCGATGAGGGCGTACGTATTCTCTCCCGGTTCGAATTCTTTAACTTTCTCTGTCTATTACTCAACCACGATCCAACTGGATTCTAACCATGTTATGTGATACAGAAGGGAAAGTTGACCGACATCCTTGCCCCTGAGGCACAACTTTGCGCCCGAGCTGCTGGAGGTCACAATGGTAAGACTTGCAGCGCTTCAGTACATAGTGAATGCTAACAGATTTCTTAGCCGGACACTCCATTGTGTTAGTCGAGTTCTTCTTGAGCAACTGTTCTTTTTGACTAACATTAAACTTCTTCTCGATAGCGCCAATGGAGTATCCTACAGGTGCGCATAAACAATACGAAATTGTCCTGACAAGTACTGACCTGCCTCTAGCTTCCACCTTTTGCCAAGTGGACTTATCAACCCTAACTGGTATTGCCCCAAGATATGAGATCTATATGACCTGAAACTAAAGCCTTTAGCCTCAACTTCATTGGCAGCGGTGTTGTCTTCCATGTGTACGTACTGACGTCACTGAGCCTCTTAATGGATGTTCTACATACTAACTCAATCCTAGCCCAAGCTTTTTCTCTGAGATGGCAGAATTGGTAGAGAAGGGCCTTCCCTCTGTAGAAGATCGTCTGCTCGTATCGGATCGTGTCCACATTATCTTGCAGCAGCACATCGCTGTCGATGGACTTGAGGAGAAGGAACTTGGAGGTTGGTCCTTGCAGCTGCAATTATCGAGATGTGCATCTAACTGTTCAACAGACAAGAAGATCGGTACCACAGGAAGAGGCACGTCAATCATTCCTCAGGATTCGCCAGAAACACGAGACTAGGGTATACGCAAGGTGTCAACAGTCATGATAGAATTTAGTCTCGTGTGCTTTGGCACCCCTGGAGTCTTTTCATGGTGGAAATTAACTAACATCGGAAACAGGCATTGGCCCTACGTACTCGAAGGCCTCAGCTGTAAGTCAAATCGACTCCAATGTGCCTTGGGAACTCACTAATCTATTCATAGCGAGAGGGTGTTCGTCTCGTTGACGTTTTCAACAAGGAGCTGTTCGACTCTAAGCTTCGACGCCTCGAGGCTGGTTACCGCAAGCGCTTCGGAGACCTTTTTGTATACGATGTCGAGGAGGAAATCGCCCGGTTCGACGAATACCGACCGAAACTCGCCAAGTTTGCCGTCGATGGTGTGTCTTTCATGAAGGCGGCCCAAGAGGATAACAAGAACATCATCGTTGAGGGAGCGAATGCACTGATGCTTGACATCAAGTACGGCTCGTACCCCTTCGTAACTTCGTCCAACACGACGATCGGTGGCATCATCGGCGGACTCACCTTGAACCCTAAGAACATCACCGAGACAATCGGTGTTGTGAAGGCTTACACAACTCGAGTTGGCCAGGGAGCTTTCAAGACGGAGGATACTGGTGAGATCGGAACCAAGCTCCAAGAGATCGGAAGAGAATGGGGAACATCGACTGGCCGCCGACGTAGGTGCGGATGGCTTGATCTCGTCGTTGTCAAGTACAGTGCTTCCATCAACTACTACTCTGCTTTGAATCTCACAAAGCTCGATGTTCTGGACACTTTTGAGACGATCAAGATTGCCATTGCCTACAAGGTTGACGGAGAGGAACTTGACCACTACCCTGCTGACCTCGATCTCCTGGAGCGGGCTGAAGTGGTGTACCACGAGATGCCTGGCTGGCAGAAGCCAACAACTGGTGCGAAGACTTTCTACGACCTTCCTAAGCAAGCCAGAGAATACGTCGAGGTAAAGTAAATGCCACTGTGTGAGTGAGTCACGCTAATAAATCTCAGTACATTGAGAAGTTTATTGGAGTTAAGGTAGGCCTATTCTTTGGATTTCTGGTCGGCAGGCGTATTTGCTAACACATCATAGGTCAAGTGGATTGGTACCGGTCCTGACCGCGAGGCCATGATCGCGCGCGCTTAAGCAATTGCCTTTGTACATGGTGTTGATTGTACGCACGCATGGCGTCTTCTCGACCATAGAGCCTTCCAGACAGGCTACAATAGCTCATTTAGTTGAAGTCATGGATTTGGGAACAGTTTTTGGTTCGGTTTCGGAGCTAACAAAATAGACTTGCGGATTTCTTGCGGATTCAGGTGTCACAAAGAACGATGTTCAGCAGTAAACTGGATATCATCAGTCGAAAACTCACTTCACAGTCGATGACAATCGGCCGTCTCTTGAACTTTCCCGGACTACTCGTATACATATGGCCTGCGAAGCCAAAATCGGGCTATCACTGGGACGAACTAACCTTACATAGCATAACACAAGTCTGAAAATATTGCTATACCAAATTCATTCAACAGTATTCGTCGTGAGACTCGGAGATCTAGCATCGTGGGTTTCTGGGCAAATCGCCGTGAATGGCTAGGATCTAATCAGCGGATTAAGGGGTGCGAGACTTGTGTAGTTTATGCCTACAGCTGCATTCTATAGAAAATGGATTTTTTATTTTTTTCAACAAAGTCACAAGTGCTTGGTCATATTGTTGCTGATGTGATAGTCTTTGATGTAGGAGCATGTGATCTTGATAATAATCAAGGCCGTCCTGATATCCTATCTTGTGATTACAGCTATGCTGATGTGATGCGCATGCTTGAGACGAGTCTTGTATTGGTGGCCAGGCTATGCATATACCTGGTCTACATTGTTTCCAACTGTCTTGGTGATCAACGGAGGTGTACTGAGGAACAACGGCCATCAGATGTGTCAGTTCTTTTGCACTGTATCCCTCATTCGTCTTGGTGCCGATAGCATCTCGAATATCCAATGCCTCCTTTTCACATTGCTGTGGATGTCTATCCACATGGTGACAGCAGAGCAGTAAGTCTTAAGCTGGTGTACCATTAGAGCTTTACTATAGCAGCATACATGCCTGCTTGGTTATTGGATATAGCTAACTCCATAACACTACGTGGCCCTAAATTATATTGACTTGTGGCCTTGAGCGTATCCTATGGTAGTGATGTCGGATTGAGTCTATCTTGGAGCCGCAATGGAGCACCTGGATCCCACATATCAAGCAGTGGGCACCTTTCGAAGAGAGGGCGTACACCTGCAATGTTTGATGGCATTGCATGACTTCCCTGGCTCTGAGGTTCTAGGCCGGTGAAAGTTTTGCCAAGTTCTCCCCTGTATGCAGAGGAGTCGCAAGATTGAGGAGGCAACTAACATGGGAGATGGATATCTATGAACACGCCCGTCTCTATTTGGAGACCACTAGACATGTGTCACTTACAGATACTTTTTATATTGCTAGTTGTCATTTTCTCTGTGGGAACAAACATAAACTTACATGCCCAACGTTGGATTAAGACATGATGCATTTGAAGACAGGGTCCATTCAACTGAACCAACTACTCTGATACGAGACAACAACCGAGTATCCCCGCAGGAAGAATTTCTATTACATCAACATTTTGGTATTGACTTTGGCCAACTCATTGTCAAGGTTGTTGCTGTCAAACTCCATTCGAGATCGACGGCAGTTGTTCCGCGAAGTGAGACAAGACAACAACCAAACGGCCTTATCCTCAACTCTATTCCCTGGTGCATTGACTAAACTAGCATCCTGTCTTTGTCTCTAGCCAGCTCATCGTCAAGGTTATTGCTGGTGTTGTTGATGTCCAAACTCATACCGAGACCCTCTTCGGTCAATCGTGAAATCCACTTCTAGATCCATTTTGATATGCCGCCATGGTAGTCACCCGGCTCGGTGTAATGCGGCCATCCGGACCGGTGCGGAAACCTACATCTTACAGCCCCTAGTGTAAGTGGTAGTAGAAATGCACAATACGCGAATGCGCTGGATCGGTATCAGGCTGCATGACAGGTTTCGGGTAGAAGCAGCAACTGCGTAGTCATCGTCGTGTTTAGTTTAGGCGCAGAAGCTTCTCCCTCCATAAGTGGGAAGACGGGTAAGTGCAGCTAAGAGGGGAAATTTAGCATCTTTGGGTAAATTGCATGCCATGACATGACATAATCCACTTTCCACGTCGTTTCTGATGATGTATCGAAATTGCAGGTTGAAAGCATTCAAGTGAGGTTAGTGAGATGTTAGTGTCTGAGGTGAGGTAAGGTCAAGACAAAGTCTGGACCATGGTAGACCTTGGCACGTACAACAGCCAATCTTGTAACGGAAAACTCGCTGCGAGGAAAGGAAAAGCGCTCATTGTGTAGGTGCATCATACAACACCACTTTTTGTTATCAAACACTTGATTCAAGTGGTTCATCGTAATTGACTTCGTTCTCAGACTTGAACCAAAGGCGTGGAGCATCAACTCCGTTATCACTACCCTAGACCATTCCCCCTATCGCAGATCTTCATTATCCCCCCACGGAAATGGAACATCACCAAGATCATCACTATGGTCCCGTGAGAGGTCAGCACACCCACCCCTCACTTGTCTTCTCGCTTCTACTGTGCTCAAGCCAAGGGCCAGAACGCGCCCTTTTCTCCTGTCAAGCATGTCATTGACAATATTGGCAAGAGTCTGGCCAGGGTCTGGAAAAGAAAAGGCTAGTTCCTGCAGCAAGAGAGAGCAGTAGAGAGAGTACGGATGTTACCTCGTCACACGAAAGGTCACATGGCACATTCATTGCCTGTTGATACTAAGACATCATATCACAACCCAGGCGCCACCTCCGCAATTTAGACACCCTCCTATTTGATCGCTGCAGAGTACATGGCAGAGCAGAGTTGTTCTGTGCAGCGTTCCCTTCTGCGCACTAGAGTGTAATCGGGCAAGATGATCACAGCACCAAAGCTAAACCGACCTAACGGAAAACGTAGAAGAAGTTGCGAAGACTCCTGGCATCAAATATGATTTCATGACTTGGGTAATCTAGTCGGTCACGAGAGAGGGGGTGTGACCTTCTAACTCAAAGTTGAATTAACATATACATACTCTATCATGGCTCTATCATTGAGCTATCACTCTACCAGGCATAGTGGTCTGAATAGTTGCGTTTCAACTAAATGAGCTCGGAGAGCAAACATGCATGCATGAATAGTAGAGACTCACAGTCTGTTTTGATAAGCTCCCTTTCATGCAACAAGATCCCTTCACGTATTGTACCCTCATGCAGGAGGCTCAAGATAATGGATGGATGTCGTCAGAGCTTTGCCGCAGACTGCAGACTGGGGCCCAAACAGTCGGATCTTGATGAGCGACTAATATCTCAAAGTGTCACGGAAGAATTGTGTGTGTTTGCTTGCTTGCCTCTATAAGCCACCAACAGATGTCAACGTCTCGTCTATTCAGTGGATGGGCTTTATTGTCCAGCACATCACAACACAGACAGCCCCAGGGCCATGGTACTGTAACAATCACACCATTTTCTAGTGTAAGCGCCTACTGGAACAAACAAAGAGATGGCGGTATCCGTACATAATGCTTTACGCAGATACTATTTTAAATAACGTTCCACGGAGTATCCGTAGCCGCTACTTCCTGACTTACCGACAGTGGTAAAGTTTGATAGACCGCTGCGGACGGGCAAATCCAGCCACCGACGATGCCGAGTCCGAGAGCCTGGAGAAATCCGGGGTAAGTCGTAGTAGCATGTTCATTAAACGACTGACGAGGGTAAAAAAAAGTCTGGAGACTCAAAGAGGGGTTCTCGGTCTCTGTACTGCCAAGACCTCAACCCTCAGCTTAGTTCAGTGCAACATGGCACGCTGTGACAACCTCTTCTCGGTTAGCTATCAGACCATGCAATAGCGAAAAAAACACAAAATGACAGGTAAAGATGATAATTCAGAGAATTGTAATTGGGACGTCGGCACACGGAATGCCATTCATGATAATTTAGTTTAGTACTTACTGTAGGCAGCCGCAAATGCAGACGCCGCATTCATACTTTAGCAAGGTACAGCTACGGCCACGAGCAGCCATACTACCTACTAAGGTACAGGTCCATGGGTACAGACAGATAGCTACAGGTGCAGCTACAGGCATCCTCGACTCCTCCCCGCAACTCAACGTCCACCAAAATAATAACGACAAGTCTCATTCTCTCCAAGAATCAACCAAGCGTCCAAAGTTCCCCACGTCAAGAGGCGTAGCACAAGAGTCTGGGGTGGCTCAGAGGTGATTGGCTTGCGTCCTCAAACTGTTGCGTACAAAGAAATGCAACTGCGTGGCGATCTCAGCTGTCAGAGGTGCTGCATCGGTTCTGTCCTGTCCTGCAAATGAGGGTCATCATGAAGACTGGCAGCAACGCAACAGTGGACGGACTTACAACCATATTCTCCCTGAAACTCCTATAGCAGAAGATGCAACTCGATGCAATGCAACAACATCCCGATTTCGATTCGCCTCCTTCGCAATCACCAGTCTGTCTGCCGTAGTCTCGCCACGTACGGCTGTTTACGTCTCTTGCTAGAGGCTCATGTCCAGTGCAACCTGACAAGTCTCTTCTAGGACTGTTGCCGTACAGGAAAAACACATGTGCCTCGCGTCTTACAAATGAGGTATTTCGTCTCGTCAGTCTTTTTTGAGCCGCCAGCATCCGACCCCAAGGCGTCTTGGCTCTTTGCCTCTCCTCTGCCTCCAAGCGAGGCGGCCGAAGAGGGATCTTCGATGGTCCCGACGCAGGCCTTGTCGATTGTGTTTGTACCGTTACGCTGTGGGTTTCAAAGGTGACAGACGCTTGAACGAACCCTTGGAGCGCTCATGATGGCCTGCTTTGAGTTGTGTGCAACCCCCCATGTCCTAATTGTCCACTCAGCGCAGGCACGGGGATTGCACGGCAAGGTCGAATAAACCCCCTGATAAGACACGACGGCAGGCTTACTTTTGTCCAAAAACGTGCAGCTGCAGCAGTCTGATAGGAATTTGACCCAGATGCTGGTTGGTCTTTGTAGTTGGACAAGACGGGACAGCGGCAAGACAGTAGCAAGAGCAGGCATCGCACAGACGTAAAAGCTGGAGATATGCTCGAGGATGTACTCTGTAAACACATTTTTTTGTTTGTCAGGAATCGGCCGAGTGGCCAATATTGCACCCCTTCCTTTGATGATACACTTTCCCTTCCAAGGCCCTCTAACCCTTCACTGGAAGGATGTAAGCTGAGAAAGGAAATAGAAGATGTTCCAAATGATACCTATTTCAGAATACCATCTCGAATCTGACTGTGCCGCTACGTAACTATACAGCAGAGACCATAAGAACGCGCATCCTTGCTGGTCGCAGCAGAACCTGCAGTAGAGGCAGTGTGGCAGGACGGGCCCTGACAAAGTGACAAGCTCATTTGATGCAAATTTGCGCCTAGCCCAGCCGAGTTTTTGGTTCAACAAAAACCCCGGTTCGACAAAAGATACGAGTGTACATGAAAGAATGCGGGGGAACGCACGTTGAATGTGATCTGTCAGATCTGCCTTTTCCTTAGTAGTAAGCAAGACAGGGCACGATGCAACACAACGCAACGCTCCAGGTTAGAGCCTAGACCACCAAGCCACCATCAGCCAAAGACAATGAAAAAAGAGGAACTTTTTTGAAGGGTAAAAAACAACGGGTTTCCTGAAAGCCATGTGGTCCCTGCTTTCGAATGTCTTTGAAAAACGTGTCTGTATTGGAAACACCGAACGGCGGACGCAAGGGATAATGACCTGCCGTTCTGCAAGTGCGGGTTGATATGATAGGTCGAATTGGTAATAGTTCCTCATCTCGCTTGTCCAGACAAGCTGGAGACTCGAATCAGCGACGTCAGGTAGCATCAGCATAATATGCGGCTCGCTGCAGGACCAGACATGTTAACCCTAGACTCGACGTGAGAATTGCGCATTGTAATAGGAATAGTCAGATCAAAAAACAGAACGAAGGGTCAAGGTTTGGCTTGGACTTGACCTCGTGGTCTTTGCCTGCCGCCAGAGCGAAAAGTATAGGATACAGGCACGCTTTGGTATAAGACACGGCAAGGTATGTCAGGGGTTAGGGCTGCGAATCTATCAGCATGCAACCTTGACAGCCGTTATCAGAATGTCACTGATAGAATGAACGAGTTCCTCTTGTGGGGACAACCGTTGAGTCGAGACTCATTAAGCCTTGTGGATGACATACGAACAGACAGACACCTTTGGACTTTTGCTCCGTTCCGTGTCTCTCTTTCACGATGATTAGCCCAAACATTTGAAACCTGTTCTGGACAATTCTCATGACTGAAGCTAAACTCAGCCCTTGCTTGAGAGCCCTTGCTTGAGAGCCCATGTTATCATCAGCAGACACAGTCAGACCCGAAGGAACCACGCGGAGAAGAAAGGAGCATATCGGTTCCAGAAAACCGGGATTTCATTAAACAAAGTAAAAACTTTTCAATAAAGAAAAGAGCAAGAAAACTCTTCATTAATACCCAAGTAATAAAGAAAGAAATTCTTGGTTTGGATCAGGTAACCAATATGAAGCTCTTTTTAGTCCATGCGACCAATCCTCGAATGACACGGCACTTGAGGGCGCGTGTCATGAGCCAATCAAAAGAGCATGTACACGCACACCCCCTATAAATCACAACTTTCAGCGTTAAGAGCAGGCGGGTTTTGAGTCCGACTCGGA